>MJUU01055279.1:51828-71296 GCA_002080025.1 Modiolus philippinarum | reverse complement strand
TACTTTTTGGTATAGACGTACGCCTGAGATTTTCAAAGCACCCCCATTCATATATTCAAATTTTTTGAACACCCTATCCATTCATATATTTCCGTTGAAACTCCTGACCCAATCAAATCATTGTGACCTATATATGTGTTATTGCTTCTAATGGAAATAGTGCACACTGGACACTGTTCTTGTGATATAACTTGCATTTTTGAATTTTTGTTACATTTAATCTCAATAATTCAGATTATTTGCAACACAGACATGAATTTATTAGTGGCATGCCAAATTATGTACCCATTGATATAACAGATTGATGAAAATTGCTACCCAATAATATATTTGACTTGTCAAAAAGTGACCCATTGAAGCGCTACGTCTGTGTTTACCAAGATATAGGATGAACCCCTCCCCCGGACCGAAGCAGGTCTTGTCTTAAAATACATGATAGTATCTACACATGTTTTTGTTTCTTGCTTTTTTTTTACATATAAACATAAGATACACTGTATTACAATGAAGAAACCCAGAGTTTCGGCAGTCATTCGATTCCATTTCTTTATTTTTTTCATCTCTAACTTTTCATCTCACATCTCCTCTTCTTCACCTTGCATTTCGACTTTTGTAACTCGTATCTAGACTTTTGTAACTCGTATCTTGACTTTTGTAACTCGCATCTCGACTCTTGTCACTCGCATCTCTACTTTTGTAACTCGCATCTCGACTTTTTTGACTCGTTACTCGACTTTTTTTACTCGTATCTCGACTTTTTTAACTCGCATCTCGACTTTTGTAACTCGCATCTCGACTTTTGTAACTCGCATCTCGACTTTTTTAACTCGCTACTCGACTTTTTTAACTCGCTACTCGACTTTTTTAACTCGCATCTCGACTTTTTTAACTCGCATCTCGACCTTTTCAACTCGCATCTCGACTTTTGTAACTCGCATCTCGACTTTTTTAACTCGTTTCTCGACTTTTTTAACTCGCATCTCGCATCTCGACCAAAAGTAACACTCTATAAAAACGGAGCCAAAGCCGGGATAAGAAATAAACATGAAAGTGGTCTATTGAAATTTCATATTTAAGAAGGCTTGATAACATAGTCAACGGAAATTATATCTTTAGCTAGCTGTCAGTAACTGCGAGCATTTGTCCGGACAGTACCTTTGTGTATTGTCTTCATGTTTTATGTACTTCATTGTAAGGGTACTCGTCTTGATAAGTTGGACTTTTTTCTAGTTTGATTTGTACTGTGAGTCTTTTTGTGTATTTATTTTTAGCCATTCGCCACACATAGGAGGAGAGTTTGGATCCAAGAAAATGAGTTTAACCCCACTGCAATTTTTATTCCTGACCCAAGTCAGGAATATGTTGGTCATTGGCTTGTCCTTGTCTTCTTATAAAATTTTAGTTTCTTGGTATTTGGGTTATTAGATGTGATTTATTTCCATTGTTTAATTAACCTTTTTTACCTTTTTAGTACCATTTAGGGCTTGCTATTTGGTGTGAGGTTCCTCATTGTGTTGAAGACCGTACGGTGGATGCCTCTTGGTTAGTCACAGGGTTACTGATGAGAATAATGTCGCCGTGGCCCACATTTCATGCATGAGTGACTCAGATTAAAGTTTTTATCAAAGTCCAGATCTGAGAAACTAGGATAGATATAGGAATAGTATTTTGTCTGTGGGTGCATCTCGGACAATCATTATGTTCCTGATAAGAATAATGTCACTTTGACCTACATATTTCATGGGGTATCTGTAGAAGGTTGTCTCAGGGTAAAGCTTGTGTTTGATTTACAATATACCAATGGTCATTGGTAAGTTGATTAATCTTCAGGGATATTTTCATTTGATGGTCATATAACAGTCTGAAACTGACTTACTTGAACAAAAAACAAATTAGCCATAGGAATATCTGTTGTTGTTTGACTGATTTGTTTCCTTTGTTAAATATATTGCTCATGACAAGACTAGTATTACTCATGCTTCTTGGTTCAACATGATGCTGCAATGGGCAATACAGGTAAATATTTTGTCCAAGGTTTTATACCCCGCCAAAACGAAGTGGCGAGGTATTATGTGATACCCCCAGTCGCGTCCGCCCATCCCCCGAAGGAACCGATAACGTGTGATCGAAATAAAAGAAGATCTTCAAACTTGGTATGTAAGTTGTTTACCACAAAACTCAGGTCAACTTCGATTTTGGGTTCAGAGGTCCAGGGGGTTCCTGAGTTATGCCCCTTGAAACTTTGAAATTTTGCGAATTGTAGGGTTTCCGACTGATGTGAACGAAATAACATAAGGTCTTCAAACTTGATATGTAAGTTGTTTACAACAAAACTCAGGTAAAGTTTGATTTTTGGTTCAAAGGTCCAAGGGGTTCATGAGTTATGCCCCTTGAAACTTAGAAATTTTACAAAATTTAGGGTTTACGACTGATAACTTGTGAACGCAATAGCAAACTGTCTACAGACTTGTTTTGTAAGTTGCTTACTATAAATGTCAGACCAAGTTTGATTCTGGGTTCAGAGGTCCAAGGGCTTCTGGAGTTATGCCCCTAGAAATTTTGAAATTTTGCAAATTTTAGGGTTTCAAACTGGTGACTTGTGAATGAAATATCATACTGCCTTTAAACTTGATATGCAAGTTGTTTGCCACAAACACAAGCCAAGTGTAATTTTGGGTTCAGTTATACATAGGGTTCTGTAGTTATGCCCCTTTTAAGGTAGATCGGTAGTTTTCCGCCATTTTGAATTTATAATTTATATAGTTATGGTATAATCTGCTTTTTAAATATTTTTATTTGTAATATATCAATAAATATTATATAAGTGATACAAAAAGCAAATGATTTTCATTCACTCAATTTAACACGTATTTATCTAATTAGATGATGTTTGGTAATCTGATAATTAAATTTTTTGGAAGAGGAGAATTGAAAAAGGGAGATAATCCGATAAAAATATTTTACATAGATATCACTATGAAAATTCACATTTATGAAAAACAAAGTCGGTGACCCCTATTTTTCTTTATATTTTTTGAAAGTATGTTCAATGGCCTAATATATGAGTAAAATAGAAAAAAAAAATCTATGGAATAGTTTTAAAGAAAACAACCAAATACCTGTTTTTCCCTATATATTCATTAGAAATATTCGATTATTTTGATATCAGTTATTTTAAAAACAAGCACGGTGACCCCCCTTTTTTATTTTTTTTTATTTCAATGCTAATATAATAAGGAAACTTTCCTGAGAAAATAAAGAAAATCTATGGAAAAAAATTTGGACTACCCATCTACCTTAACTTTGAAATTTTGTGAAACTTGGCGGGGTATCATGTAATGCACCATTACTATTTTAAATTATGTATCTGCGTTTCATTATGGAATTCCACGTTAGGTAAAATCTGGCTGTGCAGTAAATTGGCTGTTTATTTTTGATTATTGTTTCTCTATTTGACTGTTTGGTTTCACTGCTGTTTTTGTATTTGTTTGGGTTTACTGTTTTTCTGTTCGACTGTTTGGTCTCTCTGCTGGATCTCTATTTTACTGTTTTGGTTCTACGCTTTTTCTCTATTTTACTGTCAGCTTTGGTTCAACGCTTTTTCTCTATTTGATTGTGTCGGTCCACTGCTTTTTCTGTTCCTCTATTCGACTTTTTGGTTTCCATGTTTTTTTTTTTCTCAAGTTTCTGGAATAAAATAAATCGAGTGATTTAATTACATTTCCTTTTGAGCTCATCTGACACAATGGGTCAGTATGAGATTTTGCTTGGCGTCCGTAGTCTGTCTCCCGTTGTCTGGCGTTATCTTTTGACATCTTCATATTCTCCTCTGAAACTAGTGAAGCATATTCAGCCAAACTTTACAGTAATTATGTATGGAAGCTCCTTTGGTCCAATAAAAACATGGCCGCCAGCGAGGAAACTTAGCTTTACATTTGACCATATGGGAAAAAATCCTTTTCATCATCTGATCTGAAACTAAATAAGCAAATTTAACTAAAACGTACCGGAATGGTTTAGTACAGGTCATTTAAAAAGATTTTCATTTCGTGACGATTGCTTTAGTTGCATTTCTCGTAACGCATAGACATTTTCTCTGATTTTGGGACTTTCTTGATTATATGGATTTTACCTCGGCAGACTTTTTGCCATACTGTCCCAAATTTTATTTACTTCTTTTTAGTTTTATTAAAAGCAAACTTGTTTAAGAATACTAAAAAATCTATGGTACAAATCACCAATTCAGAATGACTGAAGAAAAAAAGCCCGTTTACAGCTTTTACAAGAAAGAAGTAAACTGACGTCTTGATATCTTTTGCTCAAATAATTTATTGTTCACATATTAAACAACTGAATCTTTCAAATTCTTAAAACAACAAACGAGATGTAGAACCCACTCTAAATTGTGTGAATGTACATCTAAAGAAGTGCCATTTTTTAACAGGATTGTTCAGTTGTCCCACAGTAGTCGCTTGTAAGGTTGAGTTGTTTTCTGATTTGACATCCCATGACCATTTCCCATACGAACTACTAAATAACTTTTATATGTATTTTTTCTACAGTGAAATTTACTTAGACCAACAAATTAAATTCTCAATGAAACCTCGAATTAAACTCTCTATAATTTAATTTTCAAATATTTTAAACACTCGGCAAGCCTCGCGTTTAAAAAATTGAACATTTTGCTATTTCTGTTATGGAAAAGTCGTTTCTCACTCGATGCGATTCCTTCTACGGATGAAAAAAAACTGTCGGCATCAATAGACTATGCATCGCAGATCTCTTAATCTTATTTTTTTATCTAAAGGAATAGTAGAGATTTATTTTTGAAGAAGTTTTAATCAGTGATTCGTTATTTTCGGAAACAAACAAGTTACTTTTTCACAAGTGTCTAAACAAACAAAATATACTGGTTGTTAGTGACGTAAATATAGTTTTATGTTTGTAATTCTATTAGATGATTGCCAGAACAAACAATGCTCTGTTCAATTTTATGAGGCTCCCTTATCTTCTACAAAACAAAGTAGTTTTGTTTGTAACAAACCATTACATTATTTCCTCCGTGTTAGAGAAACTTTACTTAACAGATATATAAAGTCGCCATTTAATGTAATATTCACTACAATGGAGAAATACTTATTGCAAACTGGCTTAATGATATTTTTGAGTGTTGTAAATATAAACGGTGACAATGTAGTTGATATAACATTAATGGACAAACTAGAGGCCCCACTGAAAGCTGAGTTGGACATATCTACACTTACTAGACAGATAAAAGCTTTGGTAGAACAGGAAGTGGAACGTAGGATGCAGTCATTTGTTGATAAGGGACTGGATAGAATTGGACAAACAGTAAACGCAGCAAAACATGATTTTCAAAGTGAAATTAACGACACTGTGGAGTTTTTACAACGTCAACAGAAAGGTAATACTTATAGTATAACTAATTGACCGTCGTGAAAACAATAAAAATTTCATGAGTGCCGAACAACGCAGACAGATTAAACAAGTTGCAGAACTTGTTCCGCAACAACTTTAATCCACTGTGTTGATCGTCACGAGTGGCATTTCAATAAATCGGTAATTGTATGAATGTCCTTCGATCTGCATTGTCAGATAATTTCAGTATCACTGATAGAAAATAACGGGTCACTGTCAAGATATCATGTGCGCGTTGCTATGCGTTGTTTTTATACGCGTCATACGTTGAACTGATGAAGAATGCATATTACTTATTGCCATAAAAATTATAAACCATACTAAAACACTATTATCTATAAAACAGAGATTTATTTAGGGGCCGACTCCAACTATCCGTTGGATGTGTGTGTGTGTGGGGGGGGGGTCCTCACCGTTCATTGAAGATCTTATTGTGGCTTTGAGTTATCATTACTCTCCTTTGAGTCGCTGTCTCTTTGACACATTCCCTGTTTCCCTTTTTTCTATTTTTGTAGAGTTTTCGTGCCGGGTGGAAGCGGTTAAATTTAAAAACTCCTAAATAGATGATAAAATTTATTATAAAGGCTGCGGTGATAGCGGTGATTTTCCTCAGTAAAAATAAATGTCGTATTCGTTCGTTAGTTTTTGTGTCACTCGATATTTCATGATAATTTTGGATTAGCTATACTCTATTAAACTTATCAATAAAAACAACATCCACAGTGAGCAAATACAAATTACAAGTTAGAACAATCTGATGTTTGCTGGTTTTTTTTTTGTTTTTTTTTTCAGCAATGGATCACTTCCTGGGGGTGTCACTTTATATGTTTTTTTGGTAGGGGTGAGCCGCTGCCACATTGGGACCCCAATCCTTACCATATATTAAGAATAACAAAAATGCATACCTTATTCCATAATTCTAGCAGAATAGTAAACCTAATCATATATAGCATACCTTGTCATATATTGGGATAAAAACAGTTCTTTATTTTCAATCACAAAGCAGTAAAATGACACCTTATCAAGGTAGATGTCAAATTATCTGATTAAGATGCATTATGTTAATCTTATCACATAATCCTGAGATTTCCTTTCCTTATCGCATATTTACATCACAAGTTTATTCCCTTGGAAAGAAACTGGTACCTTTTTCCAGCGGTTCATCCTTTACTCCTTATATACTATCTGAAGTGACACCCCACCATCCCCCCACCCCACTTACCACCCCACGTCACTTCCACGAGACAAAATGATTGCAGGGTCTGGCGGTGTCGTCATGCGATCCCAGAGAATTCACGATAAAAAATTTTTCCCGCCAAAACATGACATCTGCAGATGAGTTCAAATGTTTAAAGCGTCATACATTTTTGTAAAATGCAACTTCCGGGTCAATTAATGCACACACAAGTTCAAAAATTAAACCAGAAAACATACCCTTTTACCCTTTTAGAATTAAAAAAAAAAATAAAACATTGTCTTACATTTTTTTTTGATTTCATCGAACTTATATTGCCTAGTATTTTTCGATAAAGCTATGTGATTTTACATAATGTTGTTGATGTGAAGAATTTTTTTCTCAAAAACATGTACAGCATTATAGAAATATTATCTGTGTGTAGTATAGTCGACAAGTTGTTTTGGATATAAATAGAAGGGTGCTATTTAATGTTACATTGTACTAAATACGTAACTTTCGAAATAAATAAATTTAGTTAATTTCTACAGATGGCCATTTCCACAACTTATGTTTGTAAAGTGCTGATAAAATCAAACCATTTGGAAGATTATAAACAGAGGATATATCAAAGCTTACTGAGAACAAATAATACCAATATGATATATATCGCAATTACTGTTATCATCACTGCAGTTCTTTTTTGCGCCAAAACAAAACGAAACATTACCTTGACATTGAGATACATTTATGAATGACAAAAGTTTGAATGATTTTCTTCTTTTTCATAGCCCTTTTATCACTTAAAATATAGTCAATAATTATCATATATGATAGCACATATAATCGTACACTTCGATTTTGTTAATCGTTTTTGCTACTTAGAGACGAGACATATAATTTTTATTATCTTAATGTCTTTGCATGCTAGATATGAGTATATATATATTTTTTATTTGATTGGAAATTCAGTAGTTCCCAGCCTTAAGGCATTCGTTTCCATTTTTCAACAAAGAAGAGTACATTGCCCATAGTTTTTCTCCATCAGCTTTTTATTACACCCCTTTGTAAATGTAGCTTCGGTATTTTGTTATTTATGTTAAGTAAGTTTTAGCGCGTAAAGGTTCCAGGGGCTGGTTGGGGGGGGGGGTACGCCCCCTTTGACTGCCAAAGAAATTCATTGTTGTGGGAATTTTGTATTCAACTACCCATTTACCTGTAATTTCAACATATATTTACGAAATGAACATGAGAATACAATATTTATAGGATTTTCAATGAAAAAACAGTCAAAAATTGTTCATACCATTTTCAGGATTTACGCCTTTTCTTCTAATACCTGGACCCCTTGAAGTCTATTTGTTGACGATAAATATACTACTCATAATTTTTGATTTTTTTAGACCAAATTCCGGCATTTACTGCTGTATTCAGACAAAGTGGGATAATGTCTCTTTCTGGAGGGGAGATAATAAAGTTTGACAGAATACTCCTCAATAGACATGACGGATATGACTCTAAAACAGGATATTTTGTGGCACCAAGGCCAGGAATCTATCTGGTGACATGTACAGTCAGATCAGGGGCAAGTTTGCATGTTTATCTTTGGAAAAACAATCAACGACTAGCGCTAGCCTATGGTGGTAACTGGAAGACGGGGAGTCTTCAAATGGTATTAGAACTTGTCAAGGAAGACAAGATCTACATTAAACAAGCTAGTTGGGGGAAGAATGAAAAAATACAGAGAGGAGATACATCCATGTTTTCAGCTGTCTTTATATCAGAATAACATCCGTGAGTCTACCCTGTGTCCTGAATCTCCATGGAAACGGATATCCGTCAATGTTTTCAGCCGTCTTTAGGATATCTGAAGGATACTCCGTCAACCTATTCTGCGTTATTGTGAATATCCATGGAAACGGATATACGTACATTTTATTTTTATTTACTTGAGATGTAAGAGACGTTACAATATTAAACAACAAAACTATCTATCAAATACATGAGTAATTATTATATAATACAGATACTTTCACACAAACACACACTCTCTCTGACCATATACATACCAACTTATTGGTCAAATAAACCTATCAAACTATACCATAGTCTTTCGTGCCAAATTATATCATGATGTTATCAGAATTTAAATAAAAGGTAGCAAAAATATGTATAATATCTTTATTAAGAATATTCCTTATAATAAACAGTATTAAGACAAGTAGCTTGAATTGTTGAATTTCAGTAGAAGATAATCTTTATAAAATCTGACATGAAGGTTTTTTAAATGGACAAATGATGTATTTGTAGAGACTTTGTCTCATTTGCATTTACTCCATATCCCTTCATTGATAATTTTAGACTGGAGTTTGTCTCTCCTGCAGTGTGGAGTTCGTAAAAAGATTCCCCGTGAGAGAGATGTATGCTCTATATACATTTCAGTTATGGTGTACTTGTTCTTGAGAGAATCTCTCATATGGATATGCTATCACACTTTCATTTTTTGGCCTTTTTATTTTTTGTAATCTGAAATTGTAATTCTGACCACCTGAGCCCACATCTCATAATTTTACTTTGCCAAGTTTTCTTACAATTGGCTCGATGAGTGCCCTGTGGTTGTTTGAATGTTGTGATCGTCTTCTGTCGTCTTTTTGTCGGGCAGTGGATGACAGCGATTGTAAGAACACTTTGCCAGTTAACTTTAAGTTTGTTGACGATCCCGCATCCATGGATCATTAGGATAAAAAAGCATGGATGTAGCGTTGCTCGACAATTAGCAATGAATTCCGCTCAAACCGGTGCTAGGGGCCGTCTTGAACTTGCTGTGAGGTATGAGTAAAGCTCATTGTTGAAGGCCTCACGGCGACTTCAACATGAAGAACAACAATAAAAGCGTTGTTCCATTGCTTATTTACCATGTATTTGTAGAGACTTTGTCTCATTTGCATTTACTCCATATCCCTTCATTGATAAATGATGTTAAGTTTGTTTCAATAAAGATTTATTCATAAGATTTTATGGAAGATGAAACCCTTATACATTTTATATCATGACTGCAAGATTGTTTCCATACTATGGATTTTGATTGAATAATTGATATATGAACTAGAGGCTCAGAGACTGAGCCTGTATCGCTCACTTGGCAAAATGCTGCTACGTCATACATGACTAAAAAAGATGTTTCCTTACCAATGGGTTCAAATGTTTAGCTATGTTCTTCATTAGCACCCATGTTTTTTGTCTGATCCTATTTAAATGAATAATTTTTGCAAAGGACCTTCTATACATTTCAGAGACGATGATTATAAGGATGGTTATCTCATTCCTGGCTCCAATGTTAAACTATGTTCTGCACTGGAGGCCATCTTTTTTGTCAGATCGAAGTACCTTCCATACATCCTTACTGTAAAGATTGGTTGAATTTGCTTCAGTAGCGTCAGAGGAGATAGCAAATAGATGCTTTTCCCTTAGGGTCCCATGTTAGACTATGTTCTGCGCTGGCGGCCATGTTTTTAAAGGAATCGGAAAAATTTCGACAATCTCCATAAAAGACCTTCCATACATCATTCCTGTAGAGTTTGGTCCGATTTGCTTCAGTAGCTTCAGAGGAGATAGCAAATATATGCTTTTCCAATAGGGTCACATGTTCTGCGCTGGCGGCCATGTTTTTTTCACGGATCGAAAAAAATTTGGCAAACTAAGAAAAAGACCTTCCACACATCACTCGTGTAAAGCTTGGTTCAATTTGCTTCAGTAGCTTCAGAGGAGATAGTCAATATATGCTTTTCCCATAGGGTTCCATGTTAAAGTATGTTCTGCGCTGGCGGCCATGTTTTTTCACGGATCGAAAAAATTTCGGCAAACTAAGTAAAGGACCTTCCATGCATCATTCCTGTAGTTTGGTGCAATTTCCTTCAGTAACTTCAGGGGAGATAGCGAATATTTGCTTTTCCCATAGGGTCCCATGTTTAACTATGTTCTGCGCTGGCGGCCATGTTTTCTCACTGATCGAAAAAAAATTTCGCAAACTAAGTAAAGGACCTTTCATACATCATTCCTGTAAAGTTTGGTTCGATTTGCTTCAGTAACTTCAGAGAAGATAGCAAATATTTGCTTTTCCCATAGGGTCCCATGTTTAACTATGTTCTGCGCTGGCGGCCATGTTTTTTCACGAATCGAAAAAAATTCGGCAAACTAAGTAAAGGACCTTCCATACAGCATTCCTGTAAAGTTTGGTTCAATTTGCTTCAGTAGCTTCAGAGGAGATAGCAAATATTTGCTTTTCCCATAGGGACCCGTGTTGAACTAGGTTCTGCGCTGGCAGCCACGTTTTTTCACAGATCGATAAAATTTCGGCAAACTAAGTAAAAGACCTTTCATACACCATTCCTGTAAAGTTTGGTTCCATTTGCTTCAGTAACTTCAGAGGAGATAGCAAATATTTGCTCTTCCTATAGGGTCCCATGTTAGACTACGTTCTGTGCTAGCGGCCATGTTTTTTAAGGAATTTGAAAAAATTCGGTAAACTAAGTAAAGGACTTTCCATTCATCATTCCTGTAAAGTTTGGTTCCGTTTGCTTCAGTAACTTCAGAGAGATAGCAAATATTTGCTTTTTCCGTAGGGTTCCATGTTAAACTATGTTCTCCGCTGTCGGCCATGTTTTTTCACGGATTGAAAAAAAATCGGCAAACTAAGTAAAAGACCTTCCATACATCATTCCTGTAAAGTTTGGTGCAATTTCCTTTAGTAACTTCAGAGGAGATAGCAAATATTTGCTTTTCCCATAGGGTCCCGTGTTGAACTATTATCTGTGCTGGCGGCCATGTTTTTTTCACGGATTGAAAAAAATTCGGCAAACTAACTAAAGGACCTTCCATACATCATTCCTGTGACGTTTGGTTTCATTTGCTTCAGTAACTTCAGAGGAGATAGCAAATATTTGCTTTTCCCATAGGGCCCATGTTAAACTATGTTCTGCGCTGGCGGCCATGTTTTTTCACGAATCGAAAAAATTTCGGCAAACTAAGTAAAGGACCTTCCATACAGCATTCCTGTAAAGTTTGGTTAAATTTGCTTCAGTAGCTTCAGAGGAGATAGCAAATATATGCTTTTCCCATAGGGTCCCGTGTTGAACTATTATCTGTGCTGGCGGCTATGTTTTTTTCACGGATTGAAAAAAAATCGGCAAACTAAGTAAAGGACCTTCCATACATTATTCCTGTGAAGTTTGGTTCCATTTGCTTCAGTAACTTCAGAGGAGATAGCAAATATTTGCTTTTCCCATAGGGTCCCAATTTTAACTATGTTCTGCGCTGGTAGCCTTTTTTTTCACGGATAGAAAAAATTTCGGCAAACTAAGTAAAAGATCTTTCATACATCATTCCTGTAAAGTTTGGTTCCATTTGCTTCAGTAACTTCAGAGGAGATAGCAAATATTTGCTTTTCCCATAGGGTCCCATGTTAGACTCCGTTCTGCGCTGGCAGCAATGTTTTTAAAGGATTTGGAAAAATTTCGGCAAACTAAGTAAAGGACTTTCCATACATCATTCCTGTAAAGTTTGGTTCCATTTGCTTCAGTAACTTCAGAGAGATAGCAAATATTTGCTTTTCCTATAGGGTTCCATGTTAAACTATGTTCTGCGCTGGCGGCCAATTTTTTTCACGGATCGAAAAAATTTCGGCAAACTAAGTAAAGAACCTTCCATACAGCATTCCTGTAAAGTTTGGTTCAATTTGCTTCAGTAGCTTCAGAGGAGATAGCAGATATATGCATTTCCCATAGGGTCCCATGTTAAACTATGTCCTGCGCTGGCGGCCATGTTTTTTCACGGATTGAAAATATTTCGGCAAACCTAGTAAAGGACCTTCCATACATCATTCCTGTAAAGTTTGGTTCCATTTGCTTCAGTAACTTCAGAGGAGATAGCAAATATTTGTTTTTCCCATAGGGTCCCATGTTGAACTGTGTTCTGCGCTGGCGGCCTTTTTTCACGGATCGAAAAAATTTCGGCAAACTAAGTAAAAGACCTTCCATATATCATTCCTGTTAAGTTTGGTTCCATTTGCTTCAGTAACTTCAGAGGAGATAGCAAATAGTTACTTTTCTCATAGGGTCCCATGTTAAGCTATGTTCTGCACTGGCGGCAATGTTTTTTCACTGATCAAAAAAATTTCGGTAAACTAAGTAAAGGACCTTCCATACATCATTCCTGTAAAGTTTGGTTCAATTTGCTTCAGTAGCTTCAGAGGAGATAGCAAATTTATGCTTTTCCCCATAGGGTCAAATGTAAAATCTAAGTTCAGCGCTGGCGGCCATGTTTTCTGGCGGATCGGAAAAATTTCGGCAAACTAAGTAAAGGACCTTCCATACATCATTCCTGTAAAGTTTGGTAGAAATTAGTCAAGTGGTTTCAGAGGAGATAGCAAAAAAAAAGAAAGACAACGACGGACGCCAAGTCATGGCAAAATCTTTGGCCAGGTGAGCTAAAAACTGCATTTGTGTTGAATTACTCAAATCTGATTTTTTTTTTCTTTTTGAAAAATTGGTAAGCAATTCAGTACTCATTATTTAATCATATTTTAAGAAAAAATATCATCTTTGTATGTGTGTTTGCCGTCAGCCTATTCTGTGTTATTGTGAATTTCCATGCAATCGCAGATACGCCCAAGTTTTTAGCCTCCCTTATGTATACCCGTCAGCCTCTCCTTTGTTATTTTTTTATTCATGGAAACGATATTTATCAAGTTTAAAAGTACTTCCAAATGACAAAATTACAGAATTTCTTTCCAGTTACGTTTTTTTTTATTCCTCATAAAAAAGTTAATATTTATAATATATATTATTTGATGAGTGTTCTTTTTCAGTCAACACCTGCATGGTATAGTGTGATAATTTAGTGTACTACGCCCTGACATTGTCGAAGCATTAATTGGTCTCCCGTTCTTTTCAGGAAAACATAGTTTTGTCTCGGTAGTCTGTCGTCCGTCCATCCGTCGCCCATGCATCCGTTCGTCCAACGCCTTCCCGTCCATCACAAAATTTGTAAGCGCTAAAGTTTTTACATATTTGATCCGATTGCAACCCAACCTCACAGTATTGTTGACCATAATAGATTGTTCTGCATATTGTGAGGTCAGAATGCTCAATCCTTTTTACAGAGTGATGGTCAATTTATACTGGTAGGTTAGTCAAATTTAGTTTTTAGGTGCTATTTATCATAAATCATTTGATTCGATTGAAATCATACTTCACAGAATTATTGACCACAATGTCTAGTTTTTCATATTGTGATGTCGGCCCTTTTTAGAGAGTTGTGTCGCTTAACTCAAATTTAGTTTGCTGTGTCTGCTTCTCCCAAACCATTGATTTTATTGAAATCAAACCTCACAGAATTGTTGAGCAACTAACCTAGTTTTGGGTATTAAAATGTCGGGAATACTCGGTCCTTTTTAATGAACTTTAGACCTTTTTGCCTTAAAAGTTGGTCAAATTTGGCTTGTATGCACTTCTCCAAACACATCCTTGATCCTACTCATCAATGAATTCTTGAAGACAATGCCAAATTGTGCAAATTGTGTTGTCAAAATGTTTCTGCATATTTACGACCCTGTTTGACTCAACATTTGATCGAATTGGGTTTTGAGCGCTACTTCCACTACACTTTCCATAACCCGTACGGAACCAAACGTTAAATAATCGACAAAGTCTAGTTGTGCAAACTGTTTTTGTTCGGTATTTTCACAATTTTCACTAACATGACCAAATTATGATTCTTTATGATGTAACGATTTTCAAATTGAGAGCGTGTCTTAGGGAGAATGGAAGACATTTGTTTTTGCGAACACCCACTTCTAGTTTAACAGACAGTGATTGACGAAGCAACTTTTTGACAGTTGAAAAAAAGGCTTTTCTATTTTTTGTAATTTCAAATTGTTATTCTGACCATCTGTTTATTGTGCCCACATAACATGATTTTATTATGCCAAGTTATCTTACTATTGGCTCGATGAGTGCCCTGTGGCTGTTTAAATGTTGTGATCGTCTTCTGTTAGTCTTTTTGTCGGGCAACGGATGAGTAAGCTTGGTATGTTAAAAAAAGAATACTGGAAATTGGTAAATGAAATTAAGGGATACACAAGAAATGACCAAGCATCACCAATTGATTCTGGTTCATGGATTAACCATTTTCAAAATCTGCATACTGTTGTTGATATTACATTTCAAAAGAAAATTTCAGAATAAGGCAAGATTTTACAAGAAAAAGAAAAAGAGAAATCTTTAATTTCTTACGAACTTAACTTCAAAATATCATACAAGGAAATTTAACGTGTTATCAGTCGGTTAAAACTTGGGTTTGATCTTATATCTAATGAAATGTTAAAGAATAGTCAAACTTCATTCATCCCTTGTTTAAATAAACTCTTTAATTTATGCCTTACTAATGGCATATACCCCAAAATGTGGTCATATGGTCTTATTTATCCTATTTATAAGGCTGATGACCCAAATGATACCTCAAATTACAGGGGTTTAACAATATCCAGCTGTGTTGGAGAATATTTTTTAATGATATTCTAAATAATAGATTAGATTGTTTTCTAGATAAACAAATTAATCCACAAATCACAAATAGGTTTCACAAAAGAAGCACCTACTGCTGATCATGGTTTTATCTCAAAAACACTCATTGAAATATTGTAGTCATAGTAATGGTAGGTTATGTATGTTTTGTTGACTTTCGTGAAGTGTTTGATAGTGTTGTACATTCAGGTATGAAAACCAAACTACTGGTACTAATATTATTGTTGATATGTATAGAAACTCAACAGCTTGTATTAAAGTTGGAGACGTTCTCACAGATTCTATAAAGATCAATCTGAAGGTAAGACAAGGGGTTAATTTGAGTCCTTCTTTATTCACAATTTTTATTAATGACTTTCCATCTTATCTTGTTGGATGTGAGGATCGGTATTTGTACAGATTTAATACATCAATGTTTCTGCACTAAAAATGGAGAATGCAGATACACCTATTTAGTTATAGTGAAAGACAAGACATATTTTGTTAAGAACCACACTGATTCAAACAAGAAGTACACTGAGACTGACGTAATCAAAATGTTAGAATTTTTGATCGACAATATCTTTTTGTCGAATTCGGAGGTCGTGTTTTCCAACAGACAATAGGAATTTCTATGTGAATTAACTGTGCACCGCTTTTAGCTGACCTTTTCCTTTACTCGTACGAAGCAAACTTTTAACAAGGGCTTACACAAAGAAAAAAAGCATTTAACCCAGTCATTTAATTTCACTACATAGGCGATGTACTTTCTCTTAATAATCCTAAATTTAAGGAGTATTTACATCAGATTTATCCTAATGAGCTTGAAATTAAGGAAACAACTGATACACCTACTTCAGCTTTGTACCCATATCTTTTATTGTATATTGACAAAGATGGACGTTTGAAATCTAAGCTATTTGACAAGCGTGATGATTTTAATTTCCCTATTGTGAACTTTCCCTTTCTTAGCAGCAATATACCTACCTCTCTAGCCTATGGAGTGTACATTTCACAGTTGATTCATTACTGTCGAGCGTATAGTTTGTACAGTGATTTTTTGAACAGAGCAAAAACACTGTCCCAAAAGCTGCTTAGTCAGGGATTTGTTCAATCTATGTTAATTTCATCCCCCAAGAAGTTCTATGGCCGTTACCATAACATCATTGAAAGATATGGCGTGTCAGTATCCCAAATGAAAGTGGGCATTTTCAGCTAGATTCACGTCTTCCCGGATTTGACTGCCGATTTTGACATTTTCCTGGATTGACTCACTTACAGTGTGACGGGTGCTGTTAACAGTACAGAACATGCTTACCCTTTCGGAGCACCTGATGTCACTCTCAGTTTCACTGAAGTTCACATTGTGAATGCCTTTGTTTTGAATGTTGTGATTTCTATTTCTGTGCTTAGTGTCTGTCTTACGTCATTGATTTCTGTGTCTAACGTCATTGTTTTCTGTGTTCTCGTTTTGGCCATGTGTTTGGGCTTCGATTTTTGTACATTCCCCTTCTTTGTTCCTTCGGTATTCTACTGCCGTTGTTTTGTACAAGATTAATTGTTGAATTGTTTAATTTTTGAGGATGATTTTATTTTTATATCGACATCTCCAAAAGGTCTTCAAGAAAGACTTTATAAACTTGAAAAGTATTATTCAGATTGGCGTTTAAAAGTAAATAGTTAAAAAAAAACCTAAAATTTATTACTTTCAACGAGGTAGGTAGGATCATTCACCTTAAATTTACTTTTCAAGGAAAGGATATTGAATGTATGTCATCTTATAAATACTTAGGTACACTTTTTGTGCTTCTGGAAGCTTTAATGTTTCTAAAACCGAACCGATAAAGCTTTAAATGTATTTTTTAAGGTAAAGAAAGGTTTTCTTAGTGTTTGGCCTTCTATTCAAACTTGCATGCATCTTTTTGATGAAACAATTAAACCCATTCTTCTATATAATATATAAGAAACATTATGTGAGGACAATTTTGATCCTGAATCAGTTTTTAAAAAATATTCAATCTGAGAAGCTCCATCTTAAATTTTCAAAATGGGTATTTGATGTGGACAAAAAAGTGTCAATTTTCCAGTGTTGTCTGAGCTTGGTAGGTTTCCAATGCATTTTGATGTTAAAAAATCTTTAATAAGTTATGGGTACCGATTAGAAAACCTTGCTTCTAAGTTTCCTTTACTTTAAGATGTATATAATTGCAGTAAATCAATTCATGATAGCAACAAATTTTCATTGTATTAAATGATAAATAAAATATTAGATTATTTATGTATTGGCACGTCTGTATATATTTTTGACATTAACAATTTCTTGAGAGACAAATCTTTAGTACCTATAAGAATCAAAGCTCCGGTAGAGCTGAAACTCGAAAGCCCTATATACTACACATGGAAAACTTCGCAGTTATCCAAAGAACTGCTGCATACGTCTGCATGTATGAAGTTAATCCGTAATACGTGAAAATAATGGGATTGTGAGATTTCGAATGCATATTTTACGAAAGGATATGGAGTAAATGAACATGAGACCATAACACATATGTGAACTCCAACTGCAATAATTTTAATGAGCAGCACTAGAACCCAAACATAGGAAATCCATAATTTAAAAATATGTTTAAAATTCATAAACCTAAACGAAATCCGAATAATCTAGCTAAGGACAAAACTACGATGTAGGGAATTAAACCTTAGGTTTTAGAATTTATGAAAATTTAGATAATATTAATTGAAAAAAGTGTACATATGATCTATGAAAAATAAAATAAAGACCATACATCTCTAACACGGGGAATTGTTTTACCAACTCCACACTGCATTAAAAAACAAACTCCCCTATTAAATATTTTTCGAAATGATACAGAGTAAATGGACATGAGACCATAACACATATGTCAACTCCAACTGCAATAATTTAAATGGGCTGTATGGCCATTTCGGAAATTAATTTCTCTTCAGCAGCACTAGAACCAAAACATAGGAAATCCATAATTTCAAAATATATTTAAAGTGCATAAAACCAAACGAAATTAAATAATCAGTTATATTAAATATAGCTAAGGACAAAACTACGATGGAGGGAGTTCAAGCTTAGATTTTAGAATTTATAAAAATTTAGATAATTTTATTTAATCAAAGTAGACACATGAGATATTATTTCATGTACAAGTACACCATATCTAAGAAAAATAAAGAGTATACATCTATAACACGGGGAATTGTTTTACCAACTCCACACTGCATTAAAAGACAAACTCTTGTATTAAATATTTTACGAAAGCATACGGAGTAAATGAACATGAGACCATCGCCACCAGCAGGGAACATAGTTAAGAATTTGCCCTATGGGAAATTCATATTTTCATCTTCTCTAAAACCGCTGAACCAAATTCAACCAAACTTTACAGGAATGATGTATGGAAGGTCCTGCACAAAGATTGCACAATTCGTTTCAATTCAATAAAAAACATGGCCACCAGCGGGGATTTTAGTTTTAACATTGAAGCCTATGGGAAAAACATCATTTTCAACATCTGCTCTGAAACTGTTGAAGCAAATTTAACTTAACTGTACTGGACAAAAGCAGTAGAATACCGGAGGAACAAAGCACAAGATTACACAAATCAAAGTCCAGAGACAAGGCAAAAGCAAGAACACCAAAAGACGGAAGACCAAAGACACCACATGCCCACAAAACACACGAACGTTGCATATACAACACAAAAAACTAAAGCACTAACAGTGTGAACTCTCAATAAACAAGAGTGACACCAGGTGCCCCGGAAGGGTAAGCATGTCCTGCTCTGTGCACAGCACCCGTCACACTGTCAGTGGGTCAATCCAGGGTAAAGTCGAAACCGGTAATGTCAAATCAGGGAAGACGCGAATCTAGCTGAAAATTTCAGTTTTTATTTGTGACACTGACATTTCATATCTATCTATGATGTCGTGGTGACGACCATAAAATTTCTGAAGGGACGAAAGTAACAAAGGCTGAACATATCCCTGACTCAGCAGTTTTTGTGACAGTGCTTTTGCTCTTTCCACAAAGTCACTGTATGTACTGCACGCTCTACAGTAACGAATTAATTGTGAAATATATACTCCATATGCTGGGGATGCAGGTATATTGCTGCAGAGAAAGGGAAAGTTCACAATTGGAAAGTCAAAATCATCACGTTTGTCATATAATCTAGATTTCAGACGTCCATGTTCGCCAATGTACAACAAAAGGTCAAGGTATGAAGCAGAATCGGGTGTATCGGTTGTCTCTTTAATTTCAAGT
>MJUU01055279.1:22972-51582 GCA_002080025.1 Modiolus philippinarum | reverse complement strand
GTACAGAAACATTGATGTATCAGATCGGAAATTACTGTTTTAAGTTTATTATGGGGAAGAGTTGTATAAATGGTAGAAAAATCAAAAGTTTGAATGCTATTGCAGTATGCGAGACTGTTTGAGGAGAGCTGTTCAAGGAGATATTTGGAATTTTTAAGAAACCACATCTGATTCACGCCGCTCGTGGAATAGGCTTTTTCGCAGTAGCTTTTTAGACCATCTCTAACTGCAGTCAGTAAAGTGATAAGGAGTTTGGATAGGGGCTTAGTGGTGCATCTGGCAGATCCTGCAATGAATCTCTGTTTGTAGGGATTCTTGTGAAGCTTAGGCACCCAGTAAATATAATGGAGATAACTGTTATTCTCATCAACTTTGATACCAAATGATGCTAACACAGAAGTGTGATTTGTGATTATCTCGTCCCTTGATAATGTAGTTGGGGAATAAGTAGGATTGCCAGATGAAGTGTCAATATCCATCTTCTTAACAAGACAGTCTAAATAGTGTTTCTTGCATACAAACACAATATTGTTAGAAGCTTTGTCTGCAGGTACTATAACGTATTTTTCCTGGAGGTTTGTCAATGTTTTAGCAACAAGAGGGTCATCAAATATGCTGGGCGTTCTAGTTTTCATAGATGTTTTCAAGCGCCGGATACGATTCATGATTAATGACTTAATCAACCTGATCCAGTCTGACAATGTCTCCACATCTTCTTTTTCTTTCTTCGCCCACATTTTTGCATAGTCTTCAACTGCATCCATCATAATTTTGAAGTTATACTTCCAGTTGATGTGCTGGGGTTCACGGAATTTTGGACCTTTAGAAAAAATATCTCGTAATTTTTGGTTTCCAACGATATCTAGGTCACCCGTTATCACGTGTCCAGCAGGAATGTAGTTGAATGGGGAAGAGGAGCAGGTGCAATCAGGCGGTTTGGCTTTAAAGTCATCAATCTGGAAATCACGCAATACCCGTTTTTGATAAAAAAGGTGGTTGCAATAGATTTAGTGTAGGAATAAGAGATAAGTGGAACAGGTTGGTCTTTGAAGTAAGGAGGAATGTTAGATTTCACTGTTTTGTTGTGCAGAATGTTGGAGAGATTAATGGCCTTTTATGTTTTGTCTTATGCTTTTTCTGTTCCAAGATAGTGGTCACTGAGTTAGTAGTCTACCTGAATTGGGTTTTATTCGCATGTTTATGATACTATAGGGAAACGGGATAGGGAAAAGGGGACGTTTGGGTACCCATAAACCGGTTTAACCCTACCACTGGCCTTTGCTGGTGCCGGTACCAAGTCCGGCTATCCCGAGTTCCTAACGTTATTTATGTTTGTCTCTTGTTTTAATTATTGTTTTTCTGGTGCAGTTTGCTTGTGGATTGTGGCATGTGATTGTAGTTCCTGGCCATTGTAGGTGTTTGCTGTTTTCCTGTTTTTGTAACTTTGTTAGCAAACCGAAGTTTAAGAAATGATCGGTTTTCAGGTTTATTTGCAGAAGTTGTAACAGGTTTGCACAGTCTATGATTGGCGATGTCCATAACGATAGCTGTTAATTTATATTCCAGAGAATGCCAGTCAGTCACAGTTGGATCTAAACATATTTTGTAAAACGAATGAAGTTTCGAAAGTGGCAAGGAATACAATTTTGTAGGTATGTGATGAATACCTAGTGGCATTTTCATAAATGGAAGGAGACCATAAATTGAAATGTCATGTAGATGTGGGGCGGTATATGCCTATGTCCATGACTACGTGGTCTTCGCTGGCTTCCATTAAGGATATTCATCACATTCACAAAACTGTATCCTGGGCTTGACAGATTACCTAAACTTTTAATATTATCATAACAACCATAGGGAATGGCTGTTCCCAGCTCTTTGATCCAGTACTCCTCTCTTTGTAGACGGTAAGGTGTACTTAGGGTAGCGTCGTTTGACTTGTGATATATTTTTTCAATAATCCTGATCTTCATATTAACGATTGAATGATCTGGCTGGTTGAAAAGTGCGTAAACATGTCAGGACTTGTTATCTTTCACTTCGTATCTGTGTCCGCACATACGTTTGTTCAACCTATCTTTTGTTTCCCCTACATAAATCAGTCCACAAAGAGAGCACTCCAAGCCGTAAATTAAATTTCTCGAGGAGCAATTCAGATCATCATAACTTCTGGTGTAATAAGTTTTGTTGGTTAAATTATTGGTAAAATTTGTGTCTGTGATAATAATGTTACAAGTTTTGCAGTTTTTCACTCGGCATGGCGCAATCATGCCTTTTGTTTGGTGTTCGGGAAAATTCAAAATATCATGTAATTTGACTGAACAAGGTTTAATTTGTGGAGCAGAATGTAATGAGCTACTTGTAGAAAGGGTATGATCTGAAAGTGACTCCTGAGAATCTGTCAAAGTTGAAACTGAACTACTCTGGACACCTAAATTTCCCAATTAACCCGTGTCCGTAGCTTCATCGGTAAGGGACCTTTTTAACCCGGGAGACGTCCCAGCCGGTATAAGTTCCTTTAGTTTCTCTATTCTCATGGCTAAAGTGAGCGGATGATATCCTCGGGGACGAACCGTCCAACAGCAGAGATATCGGCCCAGTGGTACAAAACAACGGCAGTAGAATACCGAAGGAACAAAGCACAAGATTACAAGTCCAGAGACAAGGCAAAAAGACGGAAGACCAAAGACACCACATGCCCACAAAACACACGAACGTTGCATATACAACACAAAAAACTAAAGCACTAACAGTGTGAACTCTCAATAAACAAGAGTGACATCAGGTGCCCCGGAAGGGTAAGCATGTCCTGCTCTGTGCACAGCACCCGTCACACTGTCAGTGGGTCAATCCAGGGTAAAGTCATGTGTAAACCTGATAGAAAACAAATAACCAATTAGATTTAAAAATTAAAAACCAAAATCAGCTAAGGACAGAGCTATCCGAGAGGTAGCTACTCCTTAGTGTTGAACAGAATTTAGTAAAATTTAGATATTGCAAGTTTCCAAACAAAATCCGTTCTTGGGTCAGCATTTAAATACTAGCTACTAATTTGATGAATACTGTAGGGGACGAACAGTCCATCAACAGAGGCATCGGCATCGACCAAGTGGTAATAACAAAACACCAAAGTAACTGTTGGTTTAGTTTATTTAGATTCGCATTTCGACAACTTATGTCTCTTCAGTTCGGATGATATCAAAATGTTGATACAATCAAAGTATCTTAATTTCACAACATTTAACGCATCGATTGTATTGTAACCTTAAACAAATACGCCATGCAACAGGCCACCGCAATTGAAAACTGAATGCCACGATTTCTCCCGAAATTTTCAATAAACCAACTAATGACAAGCTAGTAGTTTTTTTAAACAACTGATACTGACTCAATGAAATTTAAAAGTTATCTAGTTACCAACACATGTAGCAGGACATACACTTGATGTCGTTATTACGAGAGAAACTGGTGATACCGTAACAAATTTTTGACTCAGCTTTACACGATTCTAGCTGGAAAACATCACGTGACCACTTTGCCGTTATATTTAATGTGCAAGCAGAAAAACCACCTCCAATAAGGAAACATTGTTTTATCATAAATATAGATCAATCGACATTCCATCATTCAAATATGACATCAGCTCACTTATATCTTTGATCTAAATGTGATTATTCCTGACTTTTTGACCATGTTAAACAACTTAACGATTGCCTTAAAGCAATTTTTTAAAACATGCTCCTTTAGCTACAGAAACCATCACCAACGGACAGTAACTGGTACAACGAAGAACTACACGAACCTAAGCGCAGAAATGAACGGAAATGACGACAATCAAAACTCACAAAAGATCACGAGATGTACACTGAATTTACAGCTACAATTATATTGCTAACGCAACCACCAGTCACGTGACCAGTCAATCTGTTATTCGGAAAAGATAGAGTCTTACGGTAGTGATCAAAAATTGCTATTTCAAGAGACCGTATTACCAAATTGTCTGGGGCAAAGAATTTAGCTCAAGACTATAGAAACTTATTTGTAAATAAAATTAGAGACACAGGAAGGAATTACATTTGTAGAAGTAAAATAGCACCAGAGAATATCCTAACGAATGAATCATATAGAGTTACTGCTGATGATTATGAAAACACACCTCTAGTAGATCAGCTTGACGAATTTATACCGGTTACAGAAGAAGGAGTTAAAAGTATAATACATGCATTTAAATTTTCAAGTAAATCTTGTTAAACTGGATCCAATGCCGACTTGGTCGTTGTAGAAAGGATATGTGCCAATGTCATTCATACGACCAAGCATTAAAACGTCTGACTTGGACTCAGAAGCAATGCAAAATTATAGGCCGGTATCTAATCTGGCTTACGTATCAAAATTTCCAGAGGAAGTAGTGAACCATCGCTTAGAAAGTCAAACGTAGACAACGATAGGTACTCGGGACAGTCGGACTTGGTACCGGCACTATCAAAAGCCAGCGGTAGGATTAAACCGGTTTATGGGTACCCAAACCTCCCCTTTATCTGTCCGTTTCCCTATAGTTTAATAAACATACGAATAAAACCCAATACAGGTAGATACTTACTCCATGACAACAATCTTGAAAGGAAAGAAAGAAAAAAAAAAAAAAACAATACGTAATTTTGATGGGTCAAGGGGTGCTCGCCGCAAACTGCCGGCTAGCTCAAAGAGCCTAGTCTGCTGGCAGAACACCGTCGCACTATGGAAGAAAAATCAAACTCAAAACTTCCCG
Organism: Modiolus philippinarum; assembly: GCA_002080025.1. Taxonomy (NCBI): domain Eukaryota; kingdom Metazoa; phylum Mollusca; class Bivalvia; order Mytilida; family Modiolidae; genus Modiolus; species Modiolus philippinarum. The sequence goes on along the minus strand of MJUU01055279.1, from coordinate 46,814 downwards.
AAAGGTTTGGTCAAGAATCATCATAAGTTTCAGTAGACATCGGCAGTATCAGTAAGAGGCCAGTGTGTGTGCAAAATTTTCAGGTCATTAGGATGCAAGCAGAATGTCTTGTCGATATCCCCTATAACATAAACATGATAAAGAATGTAAGTTTCGTCCCAGCTTTTCTGGACTTTTAATCAATTTCTGGCATTTTTAACAACATTTCCGTTAAAACGAGGATTACAAATGCCCTTAGTAATAAGCTTTTTATGAGTAACGCCATATTTAGGCATCAAATGTTCATATCTATTATAAAACTTCTTAAATGTATTCAACAACTTATGAAATCTGTAACCCTGTTGTTAAGGCTTGGCTGTGATAGTAAGGTTACGTTCATTAAAATCGTCAAGAGTAGAACAAACTCGTGCAAATCGTACCAGTTGAGAAATATATACCCTGTAGGATGGAGCTAGAGGGATGTCGTCATCAAGAAAAGGGAAATTAGTGATAGTGAAATCAATCATCCCGTTTATCATATATTTTAGGTTTTATTTTACCGGAGTCAATAATGATAGTTAGATCCAGAAAAAAGCAGTATTTAGAATCATTGTTAGCTTTATTTAATTTTAGTTGTTGCGGGTAAATAATGTCTACATAGTCTAAAAACTGGGGATTATCAATAGTGAGGATATCGTCAATATACCTGCTGTTATCATTGAAAATAGAAATAACTTTATCACTGTTTGGTATTGTTCCATTTTGAAGTTTTTTCATGAAGTCTCGTTCGTAGCAGAAAAGAAAAAGATCTGCAATTAAAGGTACACAATTTCTACCCATGGGAATACCTATGACTTGTTTATAAATAGCGTTCCTAAAACGAACAAAAATATTGTCCAGCAAAAGATTGAGTGCATTAATCATATCATCACATTTCCAGGAGCAATGATTATTGTAGGTAATATTAGAGAAGAATCCTTGCTTTTTGTTAGAGCAAATGAACTGCCGACCAGAAAATTTGATAGGCCATTTAATAAGTTGTCCCAATTTGGATTTAATCAAATCATGTGGAAGGGTAGTATAAAGTGTAAATACAGCAATACCTAGAATGCTTACAAACAGGTCTATTTCAAAGATTAAAAAATAATGGAAAGTTCTTGCAACTAGTCCTAGATTGCACAAATTACAGCTTAGATTATGGGGTAAGAATGAAATTTGAGTCATACAGTTATTTAGAGGTGCTGATTAGGAAACTTTGCATAATCCTCCATAAGAGTAGAGTAAGTCAAATGGCGGGTAAGGGGCAATAAAACCATGAGCCGACATATATCTACAATAGATTATATATGTATAGGAATAGTATACGACTATGTGAACCAAATATTTTATCCTTTTAACTTTTAATCTGGATAAACTAAAACTGCTCAGTATACCGTGTGCTTTGAGAGTTATATAGATTAATTTTAGACAGCTGCTCTTTTAGATAACTTAATACCGAATTTACTGTGAATTTACTTTCTGCATATGCGCATTACGACAACTTATGTCTCTTCAGTGCAGATAAAATCTAAACGTTTGGAAGACCATAAACTCAAAGATGTTTAAAACTGACAGAGAACAAATAACCAAATTGATCTGAATGTGAAGCCAAAATCAGCTAAGGACAGAGCTTTGCATGAGGGAGATACTCCTTATTTTTAGACAAAATTTACAAAAATTTAGATATTGTAAGTTTCCAAAAATAATCGGCTTTCGGGTCAGCACCGAAGTACTGACTACTGGGCTGGTGAATACCCTCGGGGACTTTCAGTCCATCAGCAGTGGCATCGACCCAGTGGTAACAAATAACTTAATACCGAATTTACTGTGAATTTACTTTCTGCATATGCGCATTTCGACAACTTATGTCTCTTCAGTGCAGATAAAATCTAAACGTTTGGAAGACCATAAACTCAAAGATGTTTAAAACTGACAGAGAACAAATAACCAAATTGATCTGAATGTGAAGCCAAAATCAGCTAAGGACAGAGCTTTGCATGAGGGAGATACTCCTTAGTTTTCAACAAAATTTACAAAAATTTAGATATTGTAAGTTTCCAAAAATAATCGGTTTTCGGGTCAGCACCGAAGTACTGACTACTGGGCTGGTGAATACCCTCGGGGACTTACGGAAAGTAATAGGCCAGAAAAATAAAACTTTTACTTAAGGATTGAAGACAATTCGAGTTTAGAGTTGTATTCGGACTGACGTTAACAATCTTGACCAGGTCTGCCTAGTTATCCATAGTTCGAAATTAAAAGGTAATAAATGTCTAATTTAAGGTAAAAATGAATAATGTTGTTTTCTTTTTTTAAATGTTCATAAGAGCATTTCCGACCTTTTCATAGACATTTTCATATGTTTAATAATTAGCTTTACATGCAACAAAAAAGTAATATACTTCTTTCTTTTTTTAGTATCTCTGTAAGAAACAGTCAATAGCAAACCCTCTGGTTAAGTTAAGTCACGTTGACCTACTTTTTATGAATGAGTGACTCGGGTTTCAATTTTGTAATAACTTTCGAATATAACTTTTATAGTTATGAATCTTGAAAAGTCATGAGATTCCTCGTAACAGTTTTGCCATCTAGACCTACATACCATACATTCGCGTAGATCCAAGGTGTCATAATTTGTCAAAGAAGAAAAGTATAACATTTTTGTATTACTTATTTAAACAACAAAAATGTCGACCTTTTGTTTTGTTTTGTTTTTTTACAGCGTTTGTTTCAACACACGTGTTCGCTCATGCAAAACATTTTTGTTTTGCATGAGCGAATGCAGGGATGTGACAAACACGTGTGTTCAAAAAAACGCTGTAAAAAAACAAAACAATCATATCTTGTGATAAAAGTACCAACCTGCTTAAAAGAAACAATATTTGAATTCATATATTTTGTGAATCTGTTTCTGAAGATTGTATATTGGTTACATCTTCAATTTCAAATTCTGTCAGCATAGCTAGAAGATCGAATTTAAGAACTCTGCATGTCATCCTTGAATTCTAAAAGTAGTATGCCCGATCTGATAATATTTTCTTACATAAATAACATTTAGCCCAGTCGTTTAATTTCAGCTTCCGTTATATAGACAATGTACTGTCTTTTAATAATCCAAAAATCAAGGAATATTTAAACCAGATCTATCCCAATGAGCTTGAAATTAAAGAGACCACTGATACATCTACTCCAGCTTTGTACTTAGATCTTTTGATATACAGAGACGAAGATGGACGTTTGAAATCTAAGCTATATGACAAACGTGATGATTTTAACTTCCCAATTGTGAACTTTCCCTTTCTGAGCAGCAATATACCTACCTCTCCAGCATATGGAGTGTACATAGCACAGTTGATTCGTTACTGCCGAGCATGTAGTATATACAGTGATGTTTTGACTAGAACAAAAAGACTGTCCCAAAAGCTGCTAAGGCAGGGATATGTTCAGACTTTATGTTGTTCATCTTTGTGTGTGTGTATCTTCATTTTTCTTTTCTGTGCTGTACTCATGATGTGTCTCTGTTTCTTTTTTGTTTCCGATGTTGCCATTGTCCTTGGATTGTTCATTTTGGATTGACGGTTCGGTTCTTACTTACTTTCATCCCTTCAGAAATTCTATGGCCGTCATTATGACATCATTGATAGATATGACGTGTCTGTGTTCCAAATGAAAACGGAAATTTTCAGCTAGATTTCATGTCTTCACGGATTTGACATAACCGTGTTTGACTCAACAATGGATTGATTCACTGATAGTGTGACTGGTGCGGCTTAGCGGAGGAGATTATGCTTACCATTCCGGAGCACCTGATGTCACTCCCGGTTTTCATGGGATTTCAAACTATGAGTGCATTAGTTCTTCATGTTTTCTTCTTATGTTATTTTACTTGTGGGTGTCTCACGTCCTTGTTTTGTCTGTATTTTTCTCCGTTGCCGTTTTGCCATGTTTTTGGGCTTCGATTTTTGTAATCATCACTTCCTTGTTCCTTCGGTATTCTATAGCCGTTGTTTATACAATCCTGATATAGCAAGGTTTGTGTCCGTTATTCATGAACTTTGTACTCAAATATATTCTACCCAGAAATGCCGAGTCATGACAGACCTCGATTGGTTCAAAGTAAAAGAAAACAGTCATGTCCGCTTCTTATGAAATGTAACTATCAACTAGGTATAGTTTTAAATTGGATCTTATGAGAAAACTCATTTAAACGTTGCCTCTGAAATCCCTAAGCCAATTAGACCAAACTTGTTACGATAACCAAATGATGATCCCTTTTAAAAACAGCGTCTGCCATATCGTCAGCCAAAACAATATGACCGCAAAAGGGGGACGAAGCTAAACATTGTACCGGGAGGATTTTCACTGCACCAGTTGCAGCCTAAATTGGTCAAAATAGTCCTTGGATGTTCTAATTTCAAAATAGTATCTTGTCTGCATGCGATCCAAGATGGCTGACAACGGGGAACATAACTTAATATTCGATATTACTTAGATATCCATTAAAAGATTTTCTACTCTGAAACTACTTTGCCAATTGGCCAAAATTGAAAACAATAGTCCTTGGCTGGTCCCACTTTAGATAGTATCCGACAGATTATCATCAGATCAAAGATGATCATCGGCAAAACTTGATCACAATAGTTATTGGAGTCCATTGGCAGGCTCCTTCAAAAACTGAAGGAAGGCCCTAGTGAGACACTGAGGCTCTTGAAAGCCTCATGTTGTGCTACTATGAAAAAATGACATGCTGTCGTGTTATATCGAGTAAAGGTCTTGAGTGGTCGAGTAAAAGTCGGATACAGGTCGGGATAAAATCGAGTTATGGTCGGGAAAATCTTGTATAGATAGAAAGAAAAAAATCGTCTTGGTCGAATAATGATCGAGTACTAATCGAGTTGATCTGGAAGCGATTCGGCATTAATCGAGATGCGAATGAGTTAAAGTCGGGTAGAGATCGTCATTATCGGCTAAAATTTTGAAACTCGATCAAGACCGATCCCTTTTCGACCTCTTTACGATTACCTCGATCAGACCACGATTAATTCCCGACCTATTCTCGACATATAATGCACACGACCTCTTCACGATATTTTTTGACATGTCAAAAATATTCGGGAACACAGCTCGATTTCAGCAGAGTTAGCAAGATCGTCCCGATTTGGTTAGTAGACCGAACACGAGCATTTAAGATCAGTGTCCCGATCGATGAACATTAATGAATATTCATAGATCGAGTTCGGTCGAGTTGCTTTGATCGGCAGTGTAATGGTAGGTTTTCACATACCATTAGGTCAGTCGACATAATGTTATTGCTATTTAAACGTACTATCTACTAAAACGTACATAAGCTATTCCGGTACATTCAAATGTATATTTAAGAATTGAAATGCGTCAAAATAATTCCATGGTGCGTAATTCAATGAAAAATATGTTTTCATTCTGAAATTACAGTAAATATTATTGAAAAGTAATGCGTTGGTTTATTATAGGTGATAGAAAATTGTAAATAAAAATACCGGCATTAAAAGTAAACATCAGAATAGCGCAATTTTCAATATTCCTTACAGTAATAGTAACATTTTATTTCTCTACAAGTCATAAACACAATCATATAGTTCTATTTGACCGGTGTACTAAAATGTTGTAAATGATGTACTGATTTGTATAAGATAAACACAAGTCACTTTTAATTTAAATTTTGTGTAAAAAGAAATTGAGTATTTCAAGGTGTCTGTTTGAATACCGCATTATAAAATTTTACTTTAAATTGCGTTTTTCAGTTAATCATTATTCTACCCGCTTTAGAGTTCATTGACAAAACAACGTATACTTTCACATGAAGGGATGTGAAAAAGATAAATGGCCAAGGACGACACCCATATATTAACGACAGCAATAATCGACATTTTTTAAAAATAAAATAAGTAATGCAAAATTGCGATTTTAATCTTCTACGACTTGTCACATGAAAGATTAAGATAATTGCAACAAATTTAACGTCACTTCTTTTTTGCGATGTAAGCCTAGAATCAGGAGTATCGTAACTATCCAAGACACATATTCTTCCAAAATATTTAAATTTTTCGGCGAGGTGCTGTATCCGAGATCTGTTACCGAAATCGGAAACTGTGCATATTATGTAAGTCAACGTGCATCAACCTCAACTTGAAGATTAGATTTGTGACTATCCAAGATAAAAAAAAAATACCGGCATTAAAAGTAAACATCAGAATAGCGCAATTTTCAATATTCCTTACAGTAATAGTAACATTTTATTTATCTACAAGTTGCTTGAAGGACAAAAATTGTATCTGAGTCACTGACGCTTGTACAAATGAAGACCACGACTTGAAATATAGATTGTTACACACACTTTATTCTGAATCACTCATGCATGAAATATAGGTCAAGGTGAACTATTTGATATATCAGTGCATCAAAAGACCAGTGCATCGGTAATTGCATTGCCGTATTCATGTACTGTGAACGTGGAACTTTTCGCATAGAATAATTTTTGCTATATTCGTGGTTGTGTTTTGAAGTTTTATGTATAAAAGCAATACTATCATCGAATTTGAAAGGCTCAGAGCGCGAAAATTACCCCCTCTAGAAATGTTTGTCCAAGAAATTCGCGAAAATAACACCCGCGAATATTTCTATGTTTATAGTAAACATTTTTTCTTGTCACTTGAGCATTGTTGTAATTTCCGTAAATCGTTTGTTTTTCTTCTTTGTTCTTGTGAAATTTTACAAAATCACACGCGAGTTGACTGGTCCTGATTTTATTATGGTAGGTTTACGCTGCCGATCAAAGCAACTCGACCGAACTCGATCTATGAATATTCATGAATATTCATCGATCGGGACACTGATCTTGAATGCTCATGTTCGGTCTACTAACCAAATTGGGGCGATCTTACTAACTCTGCTGAACTCGAACTGTGTTCCCGATTATTTTTTGACATGTCAAAAATATCGTGTAGAGGTCGTGTGCATTATACGTCGAGAACATGTCGGGAATCAATCGTGGTCTGATCTAGGTAGTCGTGAAGAGGTCGAAAAGTGATCGGTCTTGATCGAGTTTCAAAATTTTAGCCGATCATGCGGATTTCTACCCGACTTTAACTCATTCGCTTCTCGATTAATGCCGAGTCGCTTCCAGATCAACTCGATTAGTATTCGATCATTACTGGACTAACACGATTATTTCTTTTTTTTCTATACAAGATCTTTTCGACCATAACCCGATTTTTTTCCGACCTGCATCTGACTTTTACTCGACCACTCAAGACCTTTACTCGATTTAATAACAAGGCATGTGATCCTTTCACAAAAGCTGAACATGAGGCTGTCAAGAGCCTCAGTCTCTCACTAGCGCCTTACATCAGTTTTTAAAGGAGCCAACCAATGACTATAATTGTGATCAAGTTTGGCTGATGATCATCTTTGATGTGATGAGAATCTGCCGGATACTATCTCAAGTGGGGACCAGCCGAGGACTCTTGTTTTCAATTTTGGCCAATTGGCAAAGTAGTTTCAAAGTATAAAGTATTTGAATGCATATCTAAGGTGGGTCAAATATTAAATTATGTTCCCCGTTGTGGGCCATCCTGGATTTCATGCAGACAAGATAGATACTATTTTGAAATTGGAACATTCAAGGAGTATTTTGACAAATTTTGGCCACAATTGGCCCTGTGAAAATCCTTCTGGTACAATGTTTAAATCTGTCTTCTTTTGGTAGTCATCTTGTATTAGCTGACGATATGAAAGGCACTACTTTGAAAAGGGACCATCATTTGGCAATCGTAACAAGTTTGGTCTGATTGGCTTAGGGTTTTCAGAGGCAACGTTTAAATGAGTTTTCCCATAAGATCCAATTTAAAACTACTAGTGAGGGGGGGGGGGCAGGAGGGGGTCTGTCCCCGGAATCCCGGAATTATTTTTACAAAATCCCGTCATCCCGGACTTAAAATTAGAAAATCCCGAATCCCGCTAAAATTGAGATTGTTTTCTGAAAGTTTATTAGTTAATAGGTGATCATGGATGCTACAAATGCTACCATAGTGTCAAAATAAGTACTACAACAATGTCCAATGGTCTCCAATTATTCCCTAGGAAAACAGAGTCACAACAGATAGTCGTGATTCATGTCCCAAATTAAAATATAATAGCCAACACATGAACACTTTATATGTCTTCCAATACGAATTGCCTTCCATATTCTGTAGACAGAATACTAAAGATGGCTGCTCAAACTGAATTTGTGATACCAGGGATATAGATAACACAATATGTAGTTCCCTGGTGGTGTAAGAAAATGATTTCCGAAAATTGTTTCTCAATCTTATAAGTTTACGTCTCATAAACATTCATAATTTATGCTTAAAAGTTTCAATTCTTCATTATCAAACTTACCTTAGAATAGGTATTAAGCTAGACTGGTAGCGGCAGATATATGAACGTACCGCATCAGAAAAATAAACCAGTTGAAGTTCAATGATATTCAATGAAGTGTAAAATGTAGTTCAAAGCTACAAACTTTTGTCTGAATACCCTGGCTCTAGTACTACCCAAGATGCAGCATTTAAGCAATGGAGCATGATAACACCTTATTATCTGCTATCGGTTCAGTAGATGGAATAACATCTGTTGTCCCGGTTGCCATTTTATACAGTGGAGAATGCTATCTTAATCAGCAGATGTTCAACAATGCAAAAAAATGCTGTTCAAGATGGCAATTTCAGTTGTTTAAAATGGCAACCGTGACAACAGATGCTATCCAATCTGTTAAACCGATAGCCGGTATTATATAGGATGTGATGACTATTAAACACCTTTTTTTTCAGGAAGAACAAATTTTCATCTGCTTGACATCCTGAAATCTAGATCAGTATTGCATTGGAACAGCATTAAAACATTTGACTTCTCCACACTTTATACTACCATTCCTCATGAACAACTGAAATCTCGGCTGAAAGATATAATTCATAGATGTTTCTCCCGTAAGAACGGCGAACGAAGATATAAGTACATTGTCATACGCAGAGAACAAGCATAATTTGTGAAATATGACTCAGAATCACAGAAAAAATACACAGCGGAAGAAGTAATAAAAATGTTAGAGTTTTTGATCGACAATATATTTGTCCAGTTTGGAGGACTTGTTTTTCAACAGACCATTGGAATTCCAATAGGCACAAACTGTGCACCTCTTTTAGGCGATCTGTTTTTCAATTCTTATGAGGCTGAATTCAATGAAGGGCTTCTTCAAAATAAAGACAAAAAACTGGCCCAGTCCTTTAATTTCAGCTTCCGTTATATAGATGATATTTTATCACTAAACAACCCTCACTTTGGTGATTTTCTTCATCTTATTTATCCAAAAGAGCTTGAAATTAAGGATACTACAGATACTTCCACATCGGCTTCGTTCCTTGACCTTCATCTTGAAATTGAAAACAGAGGTACAATACAAACTAGCCTGTATGACAAACGCGATGACTTCACTTTTCCAATAGTCAACTTCCCTTTTCTTTGTAGCAACATTCCAAAAGCACCAGCATATGGAGTTTACATCTCACAACTCATTCACTACTCAAGGGCTTGTGTTCGTTACAGTGACTTCCTTGATAGAGCTCAGTTGCTTACAAATAGACTACTTAAGCAAGGGTACGTTACCAAAAACTTAAAGTCATCACTACAGAAGTTTGACGGTCGACATCACGATCTTGTGGATCGCTATGGGATATCTGTTTCCCAGATGACAACAGATCTTTCCCTCTGCAACTAAAGTTTGTTTTTCCTCTATCGGATTTTACTTTACTACCGGATTTGACATGTTCAACACGGCGGGTGTCTTATAAGAAGCAGGAGATGCTTACTCTACCGGTACACCTGATCTCACCCATGGTTTTTATTGGGTCCGCGTTGTTCATCTGTATGTGTGTCTTCATTTTTCTTTTTTGTCCCGTACTTAAGTGATGTCCTTGTTTCTTAGTGTTTCCGATGTTGCCATTGTCCATGGATTGTTCGTTCTTTTGATTGACTAGACCGAATTATCTGTCGTTTACAAGCTACTTTTATCATCTATGTCCATCTTTTACTGATCTGACTTTTTGTAAATAAAAGATAAAAATAAAAAGTCAGATCAGTAAAAGATGAACATAGATGATAAAAGTAGCTTTGTAAACGACAGATAATTCGGTCTACACGATGGAATTCAATCAATTTATTATAAATACACAAATTTTGACCTCTTTACATGTTAATAGCTAAAATTGATCGATTTTTACAAGGTCTTATGTATGGATGCCGGATCCCAATACTTAAAATCCCGAAACCCCAAGCTTAAATAACAGACATCCCGGCGTCCCGACATATTTTTTCCCGGAATCCCGAACTTAAATTTTTCAAATCCCGTTTTCCCGAGCTAAAAAATGGCAAATCCCGGTGTCCCGAAAAAGGTCCTGCCCCCCNCCCCCCCCCCCCCCCCCCCCTCACTAGTACATTCCAAGTTGGCGGAAAGGTACTTGGAATGTTTTTACTTCGTGCAGCTATCAGCAATATGTATCACCTAGATTATAACCTTGCGAAAGTTCCATTATAAGCCTCTGATGGAACTAAAAGAATTCATATGCTCTAGTACATAACTGGCAACATTTACTTGTGATGAACCAGAGACATTTAATAACAGTGTTTAATCGTCTCTGGATACATATTGTTTATTTTTTAGCACTGTTTTTTTAAATATTTTGTAATATAATGTAATACTTGTAATGACTTTGCCCTGCATAGGCCCTTGATTGGAATAAACATATCTATCTATTTATCTATCTATCTATCTATGCTTATGTGCAACTATTTGCATATCCGATAATGTACTTATGAAAATAATGTAACAAATATTCGCAACTCGGCTTTCTCACCTTTGGTGCGTTTTCTGATCTTTTCACATTGAACCAATCGAGGTCTGGGTAGAATATATATGAATGCAAAGTGCATGGACAACGGACACAAAATAATGGCAAAAGCTCAATCTCGCTATATCAAGATTGTAGAAAAGATTGTGCATGCTACTAGTATAATTAAAAGATCACGTGCAGAGGGCTAAAATTCAATCGACTACAGCTATGCTGTCGGAATTTGAAATTGAAACCCAATATACACATTCCAGAAACAGATTCCCTAAATACATGAATTCAAGAATGAAATATTGTTTCTTCCGAGCAGGTTTGTACTCGTATCAAAAGATATTATTTAAGCTAATTTACATCAGATAAATGCAATTTTGAACATTTGTAACATGTACCAGAAGATACTCTCACCATTTGCACCTTCTAAAAACCTGATTTTTCTACAGAAAGCAGGTTTAAGGCCCTACATGGAAACTACTGTAAAGCTAGCTACCATTGATATCATGTGATTTTGTGTATCAGATTAGTCCTACATGTAATGACAGGAAAAACGCAGTCGCATTCTGACGCATGTTGAGGAGGATGGCCTGCTAGTAAAATAAAGCGAACATTCATTCCTCTGTAATGATGACTTTTACATATTCGGGAACACAGCTCGAGTTTAGCAGAGTTAGTTAGATCGACCCGATTTGGTTAGTAGACCGAACACGAGCATTCAAGATCCGAGTTCGGTCGAGTTGCTTTGATCAGCAGTGTAAACCTACCATAACAGGACAAATTCGAGCATACTCGACCATTTCACGATCTTCTCCCGACCAAGTCTAGTTATTCAAACACAAATCGGGCTATGATCTGGCTCAATCTTACAAAGTCTGGTTGGTCGAATGAAAGTCATGCATAAGTCGTACGTGAATCATAAAGAGATCGAGAATGGTCGAGCGTTAGTCGTATTATTTCGGGTAAAGGTCGAGTGGACGTCGTGGGCTAGCTCGATCAACGAATTTACGATGTTGATCGGGATTAAACAGAATGGTCGAGTTGATCGAGTTGGTCTGATCGGCGGTGTAAACCTAGCATAAGGGAATAGGGTAAAAATAATTTGAAATAAATTAAACCTGATTGCCAAGGCGTCTTTTCCAAATGTAGAACGAATTAAATCCGCAGTGAAAATCACCATAAAAGTGCAGAATACTTTTTATTTTAATTTTTAAAACAATTGACCATACTATTGACAAACAGTGACCTACTTTTTAAGTCGCTTAATTACCCGGATTTTAATTTTGAAGCAACCTTTAAAATATGTAGTCATTCGTGACGATAACTTTAAAATTTTAATGTCTGTGTAAAGTAAAAAGAAGCTCTGATATTCAATTATCAGAACGATTTTACATGGAACATGTTCATATAAACATCCTATTAAAGGGGATGACACGGTGTGTGTCGACAGGATAAGAATCCCCTGACACACATTGCATTGCCCGTCATGTTAGGAAAGATATGTCCAAAGTTAAAATTGTATCGAACAACGGCAGTAGAATATCGAAGGAACAAAGGACTGAAATCCACAAAACTCGAAATCCAAAGACATGGCCAAAACGAGGACACAGAAAACAATGGCACCAGACACAAAACAATGACCATAGACAGACACAAAGCACAGAAATAGAAATCACAATATCAAAACAAAGGCACTCACAGTGTGAACTGCAGTGAAACTGTGAGTGACATCAGGTGCTCCGGGAGGGCAAGCGTGTCCTGCTCTGTTAACAGCATCCGTTACACTGTGAGTGAGTAAATACAGAAAAATGTCAAAGTCGGTAGTCAAATTCGGGAAGACGTGAATCTAGCTGAAAATTTCCACTTTCATTTGAGATACTGACACTTCATATCTTTCAATGATGTTATGGTGACGGCCATAGAATTTTTTGAGGGATGAAATTAACATAGGTTGAACAAATCCCTGACTAAGCAACTTTTTGGACAGTGTTTTTTACTCTGTTCAAAAAATCACGAGTGACACTTAACAATTCATATTGATTGGCGAACAAAATGTGAAAATGGCTGCAGAGCTGCAGGAACAAGTTACGTCCGACATTTAATAAGAAACGACTCAATGCAAGATCTTGTCGAAATGTTTTAACACGCCAGTCGCTAGTGGCAATGCTTTTTAATTTTACATTTTACTGGTTAACTTTATTGTGATGGCGACCATATAATTTACGCTGAGTTAATATAAAGCTTTCTTCGGTGTTGTTTTCTGGTTAGAAAAAAAATAAATTAGTTTTGAGAAGTCCATGTTTTTGCGAATACTCTCGCACATCCTACCATCTTTAATAATGGATTACTTAACGTGGCACAATTTTAAATCTCGGTGACAAAAGATTATCCATTGAAACATTTTTGAGATTTTAAAAGGACTTTTTCCTGAAAAGTATACTGGTTATACTCAAATAATGACTGAATATTTAAGTGCATTGTATTTTCCTATTCATGCTAGCTTTGCAGCCGAAATTTACAATAAAGACAACATAATGCGAAATCCATTCTATAAGGAAAGTGAAACAGAGCTGAAAAGCCAGTTTTGACACAACCTCTGGTGCTAGATCGTAATTAATGTAAAAGAGATAAAAGGAAACACTTACAGTGGCCGAAAATTACAATCAAATGCAACAATCTACCAGGGAACTGCACAAGAAAAACAATAAAATGACAAAAGACAAACAAAGACAATGAAAGGAACTCGGGATAGCCGGACTTTGTACCGGCACTAACCAGAGCCGGCGGTAGGATTAAACCGGTTTATGGGTGCCCAAACCTCCCCTTTCTCTATCCTGTTTCCCTATAGGAAAATAAACATATAAATGAAACCCAATACAGGCAGATTACTAACTCCAAGACCACAATCTTGCGAAGGAAAGAATAAGCTAAAGTACTTTAGAAACATGGGTCGATGAGTGCTCGCCGCTAAGCTGCCGGCTAACTAAACGAGCCTTGTCTGCTGGTAAAACACTTTCGAACTACTGAATAAAAATCAGATTTAAAACTGCCAGAAGGTTTTGGTACATTTGTAAAGAATCATCATGGATTTCAGTAGACATCGGCAGTATTAGTGAGAGGCCAGTATATCTGACGTATCTTCAGGTCACTGGATCCCAAGGCCATTTTAACGAAATCATGAAGAATATCCTGTCAATATCCCTTATTACGTACAGAATGTACATTTGTAAGTTACGTCCCAGTTTTTCTAGATTTTTTATCAGTTTTTGACATTTTTGAACAACATTTCCGTAAAAGCAAGGGTGAGAAATGCCCTTAGTAATGAGCTGTTTGCCTTTCACGTTATATTAAGAAATCAAATATTCATATCTTCTATTAAACTTCTTAAATGTGTTAATCAGTTTATGAAATCTGTAACTTTGTTGTAAAAGTTTGGATGTGATAGGAAGGTTGCGTTCATTAAAGTCTACAAGAGTAGAACGGACGCGTAGGAATCGTACTAGTTGTGATATATACACCCGTATAATGGAGCTTCAGGAACGCAGCCATCAAGAAAAGGGGAATTAGAAATAGTGAAATCAAAATCATCACTTTTATCATAAATTTTAGTTTTAATTTTACCAGAGTCAACGATTAAAGTCAGATCGAGAAATGGGCAACATTTAGAATCGTTGTTTGCTTTATTGAGTTCTTGTGTGTATATGAAATCGACATAGTCTAAAAACTGGGGATTGTCAATAGTAAGGATATTGTCGATGTACCTGTTGTTATCGTTGAAAATTGAAATAAGTTGATCACTGTTTTGTACGGCTCCGTTCTGTATTTTTTTTCATACAGTTCCGTTCGTAACAGAAAAGAAAAAGATCTGCAATGAGAGGTGCGCAGTTTTTACCCAGGGGAATTTCAATACAACCTGTCTTTGGTATAAAAGATCGCCATGCATAAGTGGTGAAATATAAAATTTAGTTAACACTGATAAACAAACCGCATGTGCAAGACATGCGCTTTAAGATCAAGAATAATTCAGAGTATCGCAATAAACTGGGCAAAATAAAGTATATTGCGAAAAATAATTGACCTATCATTGTTATCTTATCCTACACACAAACGCTAGACAAAATCACAAAATGATCGTGCTGTTTTATTGTTTTCTTATCCTACACTCAAGTGCTAGACAAAATCGCAAAATGATTCTCCCCCCCNCCCCCCCCCCCCCCCCACCCTTTACGTATAGGTCGACTATTGTTTTTCACTGCTATTTCATCCATTTCTGAAAACATATTATTATTTAGTTCTGGATAAAGGACATGTATCTGAATTAAGTGTTATAGTTTCATAAAAAAAATAAATATAATTTTAGAAACACGTTTTTTAAATAAAACTGAACTGTAGCTGAAGTCAATTTTTCAATTATTCAGATTTTTTTTTTTTTTTTTTTTTTTTTTTTTTCNTTTTTTTGCTGTCCAAGCAGAATTTTGTGTTTTGCGACAAATTGTGACAACGATGAATGTCACAGTCATATTTCTTGCAGTCAATGGATGATTGATAAAAAATGGGGTAATAACAAAATTATCAAGTGCCAAAGACCAACGGGTAGAGAGACACAGCACTATGGAAAACAACAACAAAAATGTCGACCGCTATGTTCCTGACGTGTTACCGGCACTTCTAAAGAAGATTACTTTATATAAAAATAAGTAAATGATTTGAAATCGCAATGTCCTGAAAAAGTATTGTGAATTATGTAATTTATTTTGGTTTATAGTGTCTAAGTTGTCTCCTTTAATTCTGTCAGAATATTGTGTTTTCTTCGTGTCATTTTTGCTTTTTAAAATCGTTTGTAAGGACATTAAGTCATCCATAATTGAATCTTTGAACTTTAACTTCCAATTGCTATGTAAAGGTACATTAACATAAATATCAGATAAAAAACAGCAAAACGAGAATAATTTCATATTTAGAAAAGCATTAAATTGATTTTATGAAAAAGAATACTGGGGTTATTAACAAAAATAAATTATTTATGTGATGAGATGCTCCAGCAATATGCAAAACATTGGTGATAAAATACAAATTAAAAAAAAATAGAGGCTTGACCCTGTATCATTCACTAGAACAAAATGCTTCTTAGCAATGGATGTAATAGGATTTTTTAGGCATTGCCAAGCTTTCACCAAGGAGCTCAGTAGATACATAATCAGAAATGTAATGCAACTCTGTTCGGTAATTTTGTTTTTTACCCCCATTCACAAGACTTGCCTAAGCACACTGAGTGGATCTGACGATGAAGCATCATCGATTGCTAAAATGATATTATTTAAAGTTTGGTTGAATTTTTGTCGAAGTTTAAAAACGAGTGATCGAAAAAAAAAGTTTTTCCCTATTAACTCTAACTTCAAGCTTTGTTCTCCATATAAACATTCATGCAAATTCAGCATAATGATCACAGTGAAAAAATAGAATCAAAGAAAAAGGCATTGCAAAAAGTAATGAATTGGAGAATTTCGTTCCAATCGTTTCGACCGCTTATATAATATGTTTCTTTTTTTTCATATATTTGGTGTTGTCCGTGTTTTTGCATATAATATATAACACCAGTCCTGTATATATTTCTATTTTACAATTGATGCCTTTGTTCAAACACGTATTGTTATATTACATGTATTTTTACTTTGATCCCTACGGTAGACATATTACATTTATCCCTAAAAATCACGTTCTAAATGATGTCGGCCACTAGAGATGTGAGCAGATTGACAAGTTCTGAAAAGTTCCACGCACGAGATTTGTAAAACATTTGATTCAAAGAAACAAAACATAAATGAATTTTGCAGATTTACAGTGATATGACACCTTTAACCTTTTATGTTGTATAAATCATTTGTTGAGTACGAAATTAATGAGAACACAGTAAACTTCTACAATTATGACTGAAAATTATAATTACATGTCACAATCTGTTAGGGAACTACACAGGAAAGACACAAATAAGACAAAAGACAAACTTAAAGAGCGGTGTGAACTCGGGACAGTCGGGCTTGGTACCGGCACTGGCAAAAGCTAGCAGGCGGGGAAGTAGTTCACAAAAATTGTCTCCCCTGTAAATTTGTTTACCTGCCATCTCAAATAAACAAGATGTGTGCTGACAGAGCCACGGTAAAAAATCAAATTTCTAATATTTTCGGTATTTTTTTCACATTTAACATGCAATGCATCTTGTGCTGCAACAATCGCTGTAAGTAACAGATATATGAGAAAAATATGCAAATGCCGTTGATTAATTCATAAAACATAGATTTAAGACCAACTCTATCTGATGGTCAAAACTGAATGATAATAAAGAAAAATATCTAGCCACCCTCAAAGGGAATGGGTGGAAACAAAATTTAGGAGAATTATTAAATATAAAATTATGCATCGTATAAACCTTATGAAATTGATTTCAGGATCCACTTTTTTCAAGTTTTTAAGTGGGGAGAAAATGGATTTTTCATTATATTTTTACCTTGCGAGTGATTTGTACTCATCGTAAAATAAATATTTAGGACAATTAAAGGGGCACGTATTACTTTAAGTATTTTCACTTCCTTAAATTTCAAGATTTTCGGAAACGTGTTAATTAGTATTTGAGGTGTGAGATGGCAGGTAAACAAATTTACAGGGGGAGACAATTTTTGTGGACTACTTCCCCGCCCTACAAAATAAGATTAAAAATTATTCACTATTGGCTCATCAGTGATCATTTGATGAATATGTCCTTACGTGGGCTGAATGTACTGATTTTTTTTTTCTTTGTGTTATAAAAGAACTTTCTCTATGACAAAAATAATTCTGAAGTCATTATATAAGACGATCTCCTTTCAAATAAATGACTCTGTGACTACAAAGTACATTATGAAAAAAGTGTTCTTCGCGCTTGACTTCCAATTTCTCAAAATTCAAGCGTGGACATATTATCCCTGCTACGACTAAAGAATTATCTCCTCATTCTCAACCAACAAAAATGAGAATGTTTGAACTTGCCACATCTAAGAATCAGTGTAACTTTGTTTAGAAGTGTAAGTGAGAACCGTACCGTCAACAATCCAAGGACAATGGCAACATTGGAAACAAAAATGAAACAGAGACACAACATGAGCACGGCACAGAAAAGAAAAATGAAGATACACACACACACAAAGATGTACAACATAGACTCAATAAAAACCATTGGTGAGATCAGGTGCACCGGTAGAGTAAGCATCTCTTGCTTCTTATAAGACACCCGCCGTGTTGAACACGCTAATCCGGTAGTAAAGTCAAATCCGGTAGAGGAAACAACAATAAAGCTTTAAAAGGAGATCTGTAGTTATCTGGGAAACATATTTACCATAGTGGTCCACAAGATGGTGATGTCGACCGTAAAACTTCTGGAAGGATGACTTCAAGTTTTGGGTAACATACCCTTGTTGAAGTAGCCTATTTGTGAGCAACGGGGCTCTATATATCAAGGAAGTCACTGTATCGAACACAGGCTCTTGAATAGCGAATGAGCTGGGAGATGTAAACTCCATATGCCGACGCTGTTTGGATGTTGCTACAAAGAAAAGGGGAAGTTTACTATTGGAAAAGTGTTCGTCGTACAGCTTAGTTTGTCGTACAGCTTAGATTCGTTGACAGAAGCGTTTGAAAATGAAACTGTGATTTGTAATGATGTAATCGTGTGAACATAAAATGATAACATCATTGTTTCGCATCCATATCATTTTGGAGGAGTCGTTTGGATTTTAGTCCCGATTATATTTTTTTATGTTCATCAGAGCAAATTGTGTTTGTTCCACATCCAATCAATAATTTTCTTTCAAATACAAAGATAAGTATCTTTTCATGGCCCTGGTAATTAAAGATTCAGGGGCAAGGTCGCATAGTCTGTCTGTCTGTCTCCCAAACCTTGTCATTACTATACTTCACTTATGTATAGCCCTTTTCAGAAGATGTTGTTATCTTTTCTTAGATTGGAACTCTTCTCCAGCACCTTTGACTATGAAAATGCTAGAGATATCAAAATAAAATTTATAATATGATCACTGAAAACAGAAATCCAAAATAACATAGTTAGGAAATTTATAACCATTATATCTAAAATCGTTATATTATAACTGGAACTGTTCAATCGTTTATAAGTGCGGAACATTTTTTTTTCTTTTTCTTTTTTTTTTCTAAGGCCTATTCCCTGTGGCAAAGCCTTGTATTAAGTAATACTGAATTTTACATAGTATTTTTAATATTTACATGAATCTTCATTTTATTTTGCTGAAAAGGGAAATTATCCAAATTAAACAATTTACAAAAGCTATTTGTTGAAGACATTGATTTTTCTAGTTTGATACAAAGTGTAGTTATAAACTATTAACATTGGGATATCTTTTGTATGGTAAGTGATGGAGCTTTCAAGGTTAACATCGGTTTTTCGTGTGATGGGACTAGAATTTATTAATTTACACATTTATTTTTCTACTGGCTGTTTCAAGTGTTTCTTGAAAGAAAAATTATTTACAAGGTATTTACAAAATGTAATTTCACATTTTTGTTGAAATTTCATTTGATTTTTTCTGGTGATATATTTTAGGGTTATTTAATGTTGTCCTATTTCTTTAATTCAAACGGTGGAAAAAAATATTTTGTGTAGAGTAAAAATAAAGTGGATATCTGCAAAAATTGCAATGAATTGCTTGGGGGAAAGAGGGTGGGCTTTTTGACACTTTTTCGACGGTATTCTGGAGAAAAAGTTATATCCAAACGTAGTTATCTAATAGTGCTAGATACCACTGAACTCAACATTGAATACAGATGTACAACAAAATCAGGATCCACAGATTGTAGTTTCTTCCGTAAATGGTGGTTTACAGTGGGAGATGACACATGTGAGATCGATGCACGCGACCTCATCTCACACCGGTAAATGACCAACCTGACGTGTTGATTTTTGTGATACAACAATCGTAACCATGACTAAACGTCATAAAACACCTGACGTCATTATGTTAGGAACACTCAAATGGCGACAACGTTGTTCACACGGTATAAGCTTCTAGACATTTCTATCCGTGTTTTACGGAAGAAATAGGAACTTGCATTCGGTCAGAATGAAAGATCGGGATATCTTTCACTCGTGTAAGAAATTCTACGTCTTTTCCTCTCGTTCCGCTACGCTCCACTCGAGAAAAGACGAAATTTCTTACACTTGTGAAAGATAGCCCGATCTTTAATCTGACCTTATGCAAGATCCTATTATTCTGTGAACACTCCAACATATTTTCAAGCTTTTGGCTCAAACTTGACATTTCTAAAGTTTTGTCTTTCCTACATATTAACAAATCGTTTTACTTGTTTATATACAACGAGAAATGCAATTTAACCAAGATCTTGTCACCCAAAAAATACTTGGCATCATCGTTGCTGGAATGTTTTACAATATTTTATGCGTGACCGGAGGTGAGGGTGATCACATACATGTCTCAGTGGAAAGAGGGGAGCAGTGGTTCTAGATTTTGTTTTTTTGTTAGAAAAATAAGTTTTTGTAAGAGCAGAGACATATTATGCAGTACCTTTGATACTCAAATCCTTTTCAAACTGCACTGATTGCATTTATCGCTATGTGGAAAATGTTTAGCAAAAGAGATAATTTCATCAGAAAAATATAGCTTCAAAAATTTAAGTTATGTATTAGAATTGATTAAATTTTTTCTGGTAATGCTGCTAGAACTTCTTTGGGTGGTATGTAGCACACGGAAGCGTAGCATACAGAGATCCAATCCTTTAGTACGTTCTGATAATATGATATTAGGTGCAACCTATGGAAGGGCGTCAAGAGGAAAGTCAAACTTTAAAGTTCGGGAATGTCACGATTAATTCCACAGAAAATTTGTTATTTCGTAAGCTCAGGAATATCACAATATTAATTTTGTAAATGTTACATTCCATAAGTTCGGGATCATTATACTTAATTTTGTAAAACTTTAATGAAACCTAATGTAGTGTGCTATATGTAATCCCTTTGGTCATTTTTGATACAA
The DNA here is from genome assembly GCA_002080025.1 of Modiolus philippinarum. NCBI lineage: Eukaryota > Metazoa > Mollusca > Bivalvia > Mytilida > Modiolidae > Modiolus > Modiolus philippinarum. The sequence goes on along the minus strand of MJUU01055279.1, from coordinate 25,828 downwards.
AAAGTTTTATTGTAAAAAAATATTCCTTTTTTTCATTTACTTCATATTTTTTATATTTATTCTGCATACATTTGTACCTTTTCAGCTATCAGCTAAATGAAATTAACTTTCAGTATCCATCTTACGAAACAATGGAAAACCCAGTCAGATACTCTTGATCAATGTATCCAGTCCTATCAATGAAGAACAGCCTCTTAACATTCTTTATAAAAGTCTGAGAATAACATAGTTATGATTGCATGAGCTCTAGAAGGTGTAAAACGAGGTGGGTCGACAAGATAAGTGCCTCCTATACTATAGAAAAACTGAGCCTGTATCGCTCACCTGACAAAATGCTGAACAGCAGGATTTTTCGATGTTCTGTATGGTGGCCATGTTTTTTTATGTGAATTTCCCATAGGACCAAAATAAACTTTGTTCTGTGCTGGCGGCTATGTTTTTCATTGAATCACAACAAAATGAGCAATCTTTGTTAAGGACCTTCAGTTCATCATTCCTGTAAAGTTTGGTTGAATTTGCTTCAGCAGTTTCAGAGGAGAAGAAGAAAATGTAAATTTCCCCATAGGGTCCAATGTTAAACCTTAGTTCCGCGCTGGGAGCCATGTTTTTTATTGGATGGAAACGAAATGAGCAATCTTTGTAAAGGACTTTCCATACATCATTCCTGTAAAGTTTGGTTGAATTTGCTTTAGTGGTTTCAGAAAAGAAGATGAAAATGTGAATTTCCCATAGGGCCAATGTTAAACTATGTTCCGTGCTGGCGGCCATGTTTTTATCGGATCGGAACGAAATGAGCAATCTTTGTTAAGGACCTATAGTACATCATTCCTGTAAAGTTTGCTTGGATTTGCTTCAGTGGTTTCAGAGGAGAAGAAATAAATGTGAATTTTTCCATAGGGTCCAATGTTAAACCTAAGTTCTGCGCTGGCGGCCATGTTTTTATCCGATCGGCAAGAAATTAGCAATCTATGTAAAACACCTTCCATACATCATTCCTGTAACGTTTGGTTGAATTTGCTTCAGTGGTTTCAGAGGAGAAGATGAAAATGTGTATTCCCCAAGCACCAATGTTAAACTATGTTCCTTGCTGGCGGCCATGTTTTTATCGGATCAGAACGAAATGAGCAATCTTTGTTAAGGACCTTCAGTACATCATTCCTGTAAAGTTTGGTTGCATTTGCTTCAGTGGTTTCAGGGGAGAAGAAGAAAATGTGAATTTTTCCATAGGGTCCAATGTTAAACCATGTTCCGTGCTGCCGGCCATGTTTTTTATCGGTTCAGAACGAAATGAGCATTCTTTGATAAAGACCTTTAGTACATCATTCCTGCAAAGTTTGGTTGAATTTGCTTCAGTAGTTTCAGAGGAGAAGATAAAAATGTGAAAAGTTTAACTGAAGGACGACGGTCGACGGACGGACGACGGACGCCAAGTGATGGCAATAGCTCATACTGACCCTTTGGGTCAGGTGAGCTAAAAAGAAGGGAAACGGGGAATGTGTCAAAGAGACGACCCTAAGGGGAGTAATAACAACTCAAAGCCACCATAAGATCTTCAATGAACGGTGAGGAAACCCCACACTCAACGGCAGGTCGGAGTCGGCCCCAAAATAAAGAGTAATCAAACATGACTGCATCACATGTCACGTGAGAAATTATTATACATAATTAATGTCAATAGTATATGGGATAGTATAGGCCAAATTCAGATATTGTACCCAAAGTGTGCTTAAGGTTATATTTTGCAAACCTAAACTATTTTTATATACTTATTAAAAATATGACCATTTTTTAGATTGCGCTGTTTATTGGGTAGAAGCTGTTCACCTTTATTTTTATTGATTGAAATCGATAGTAAAAAACCGTGAAACCTTGCCTATATATATTCATCAGACTCAAAAATAATATAACGTGGTCTCAACTGCAACTATAAGTATTTTTGAAATGTTTTTACAAGGAGCTTTCATCTTGTGCTTCATGGGCATTATTCTATATACAGAAGGTAATGTCTATTAGTTACATTATTTCTATCATATGTAACATAAACTTTACAATCTCGAAAATGATGTCTAAAATATAAATAAAAGAATAAACAGAATACCAAGCGAAAAAAAGGGGGTTATTATTTTATCCTGTTATTCCGTCCACATTGAGGGTGTAATCCGCGAACTCCGGTTATTGGCTAGGAAGTGTTTATTTTGCAGTGATGTCTACATATTGCAAAATTATCCATGTGGTTAATTTTGGTGCATTTTTACGAAATATATACATTGTTGAACTTTAGAAAATTTCAAAGAAGAGGAGCAAATTGTAACTGTTTTATCCTCACAAGTTCATCTACCCTTATTTAATGCTATCTCGCATATCATTTGCACATATATATTGAAGACATGCATGTCGTAATACCATCCACGACTCACTTAGGACTTATTGTAAAAATTGGGTTAAACGTGAACACGTTGACAAAAAATCTTTGGAATCTTTTTTCAATGCTATCATGAAAATTGTCGATATCCGAATTAAATATTTTGAACAACATTTCCGCTATGACAACATAAATAAACCAACCGTTTCTCGCATCCAAAAGAAACTTAAAGAATTTGGCAAGGAATTCGTTTTTGTCCCAGCTGATAAGGCTGCTAATAACATCATTGTAGTTTGTCGTAAACATTATATAGAAGTACTCCAAAAAGAAATTACCAGTTCAAATACTTTTGAATTTACCCAATTAACGGAAAATGAAATTACAAACATACATTTTCTAACAGCTACATCTTTACAGGCTAAACCTGATAGTAAAACAGTTCCAACCATGTACTGGGTTCCTAAACTCCACAAAACGCCATATAAATCTAGATT
>MJUU01055279.1:8667-21566 GCA_002080025.1 Modiolus philippinarum | reverse complement strand
TACATGAAATCATTATGCTAAACTCCTCACAGGAAGGGATCTTGATGGAAGCTGTATACTGAGGGTACATAACTTAATTTGTCAGTTGGTAATGGGTCTGGGGCTGGCATGTCAGTTAACTGCTAGTAGTCTCTTGTGATTTCATGTTTATGTCCGTATATTTAGTTCTTTCAGTTTCAATTTTCACAGTTGACTCAGTCCTGTTGCCAACTGAATTTTACTGTTGTTACGATCGTTTTTTTGTTTATCACATTGGCTATAGGGGGAAGGTTTGGGCCCAATAAAACTAGTTTAACCCCGCCGCAGCAGGTTTGCGCCTGTCCTAAGTCAGGAAATTTATTAAGCCTTTGTGTGTCTTGTTTGTTTTCTAGTTAGTTCACTTTATGTCTATCGGAGTCTAGGAAGATGCTTATTTCGCTGAACTTGATTACTCTTTGATTTAGGGGCCAACTCCGACCTACCGTTGGGTGTGGGGTTTCCTCACCGTTCATTGAAGATCTTATGGTGGCTTTGAGTTGTTATTGCTCCCCTTAGGGTCGTTGTCTCTTTGACACATTCCCCGTTTCCCTTCTTTTTCTTATGTGATTAGGATTTAGATTTTTGTTTATTTTTACGAAAAAAATATTGAAAATAGTCGTATGTGTCCTTTTAAGTCTTGTTCTATTCTAGTTATAGACAGACTCTGAAATCATGAATAAAACGCAATTCTTTTTGTTGTCTTTCAGAATACTTAGGTCGTTAAAGACGACTTGAACCATTTGTTTTATTTTCGTTAGTAATATTAGTAGATTTTGCATCACATGGCTTATAGACCTACATATATTTGTAGAAGTATAGATTCTATATCATTACAGCGAGACATATATAATACCGCATAGCATATCCTTCCGAAGCATTTGCTGTACTTTCGATTTTCATGTCTGTTATTTATTTGAATGTTTAGGGATGTCCGTGCTCTTATCGGATATGAATTTTACATTTTATATGTCGTATATCATGACGAAAATAGTAACATTCACATTAACAATATAACTGGAATTTTGAGATAGGAACTCTCGCGTAACTGAAGGCAAAATCGATCGCTTCAAATACCAGTTTGTAGAGAGTTATTAGCATTGTCGCCGGAAAACGACGTTATAACTATTGTAAACCCCATTGTCGACGTCGCCGTGTCTCTGACGTCGGCTTGGGCGGAAGTAACGTTTAGAAAAGCAATTAATGTAATGGTTGATCAACAAGAGTTTTTCTACGTTCTTAATATAGTTTAGTATATCGCGTACACAGTAAGCAGGAATGACCGGATTCCTGACCTATTTAAATTAAGAAATAATTCATGGGCGCCGGTGGTTTGTTGGAGATTTACATATGGGTGGCCATTATTTTCGTTAATATTTTACCCAGAGCGTAGCGTAGCGGAGCGAGGGGTAAAATAAACGAAAATAATGGACACCCATATGTAAATCAACTACAAACCACCGGCGAACATGAATTATTTCGATTCTAATATGACATTTCATGATCTGAGCGGACCTGTAGTGTACACGGTAACGACAGCCATTACTTCAGATTTACTGACGTTTTTGTGCACAAAACATATTGTGACGTCGTCAATTTCAGCGTAAAGACTGTTGTGAAGTCGCTCATTATGTTATTGGAGATTTTCATATGGCTAGTTGTCATGGTTTCCATTGTTCCCATATTAGAATAAATATATCACCCTTTTTTTAAAATTGAAGTCTACTTAATTATGTTTCGTACATTACTATTCTATAACTAAATTAATTAACCCTTTCAGTGCCAGGTCTTTTCCCTGTGGCACAGAACTCGTTAAATGACGAAAAACATTTAACCTAAGCGCTACGAAGAGATTAAATATAAATCGCCCTTATTTCAAGAGTTTGAGTGATTCCCTCCGTTGCAATGATTTAGAATTTTTTTCCGTATAGTTAAAGAACTTTTCCAGCGGGAAAACACGACTCAAAAGTTCCGTATCGCCTTTTGCATTTCCCTAGCGTAATGAAAAAGGGGATAACAGAAAACATCTTCATACAATTACATGCTATAATTTGCACTGGAAAAACATGCAAAAAACAAACAAGACAAAAGACAAACGTAAACGACGACAGGAACTCGGGACTGACGGACTTGGAATCGACACTAGAAAAACCAGGGGTAGGGTTGAACCGGTTTATTGGTACCCAAACCTCCCCTTATCTGTCCCGTTTTCCCTTCAGTAAATAAACATACGAATAAAACCCAATACAGGTAGACTACTAACTCCATGACCACAATATATGGGAAGGAGAGAAAAAGACTTTACTAGTACGTAGTTTTGAAAGATGTGTCAAGGGGTGCTCGCCGCGAATCTGCCGGCTAGCTAAAGGAGCCTAGTTTGCTGGTAGAACACTGTTCCACTGTGGAAGAAAATCAAACTCAAAACTTCCCAAAGGGTTTTGTCAAGAATCATCATAATTTTCAGTAGACATCGGCAGTATCAGTGAGAGGTCAGTATACCTGTAAAATGTTCAGGTCAATGAATCCCAAAGCCAATTTAACGGAATCATAGAGAATATTCTGTCTGTATCCTTCATTACGTAAAGAATGTCAATTTCGTCCCATTTCTTTCTAGATTTTTAGTCAGTTTATGGCAATTTAACAACATTTCCGTTAAACCGAGGCTTAGAAATCTCGGTTCTTAGTAAGAAGGAGTTTAGGAGTAACGCAATATTTAGATATTAAATCTTCATATCTAATATAAAACTTTTTAAATGTATTCAACAACTTATGAAATTAATAAACATTGTTTGTTTCAATTTGTGAGTCCTACGTGTTATGCTGACAATGTCATATTTTACATATATTTTTTAAACAGTTTGCATAGGAATTTATTTGCCGATGCATAAAATCGATGATTGACGCAAGTCATTTAATATACCTAGTTGTTAGATTGTTACAAGCTCATTCGGCTTTCGTAGTTACAGATGTCATCTGTTATCAAAAGAAAATTAATTTCATTAAAAAGTAAAACCACATACCGTGCAAGGATTGTTCGAAAAAATAACAAGAAATGAAAAAGATATATTTAGCATAAACACTTATTTGTTAAGAATTGTAGGAGCTCTTGGTTTACCATATGCTGCTTTATGTGGACAATGGTTCACTCTGAAAAGAAAATAGCTGACCTTAAAGGAGAAGATACAATTAAGTTTACTTATATGAACTGTCCTAAAGGAACTATTGGAAATAAACTTTGTACCAAGTCCGGCTATCCCGAGTTCCTATCGTTATTTATGTTTGCCTCTTGTTTTCATTATTGTTTTTCTGGTGCAGTTTGCTTGTAAATTGTGGCATGTGATTGTAGTTCCTGGCCATTGTAGGTGTTTGCTGTTTTCCTGTTTTTGTAATTTGTAGAATTAGAAAAACTACAGACTGTTATGAACTAATAAGAAATTAAATAAAACTAATTTACCAGTATTGTTTATTCAGAAATGCATAATTTAACCCCTAAGGAATGAAAGTACAAATGCATACAATATATACCATTAATAAAGTCACCAACAGAATTAATTTCTATAAAGAACACCTCCTAAGCTGTCTGAATAAAGTCCAAACTGAAAGAACTTAGTGAGAAATATGTGTTTGCACCTGTCGACAAAGCTTCAAACAACGTTGAAATCATTTGAAAAAAAATATTATATCGATGTCCAAAAAAAAAAAAAAAAAACGAATTGGCCAAGTCTAGCTCTTTTAAACGTACAGATTGTGACGATAAAACGTTCATCAAACAACATTACAATGATACAGAAACGCTCAAAGTTCAACTAAAGATAACATCCTACCTACTAAGTACTGGATTCCTAAACCTCACAAAAATCCCTACATACATCGTTTTATTTCGGCTTCGAGTAATTGTTATACCACAAATTTGTCCATCCATTTAGTCAGTGCACTCACTTGTATAAAGGAGTTAGTTATAAACTATTGTGAAAAAACATATCAAAACTCTGGTGTAAATTACTTTTGGAGATTGAAGTTTTAGATAAATTACACTCTATAGATAGATCAGTTTCATCTATTGACAGTTATGATTTTTTCTACACTTTATACAACCCTTCCACATAATTTGATTAAATCCAAATTGGGTCAACTTATTAAATGGTCCTTTAAATTTTCGGGTCTTCAGTTTATTTGCTGTTACAAAAAGTAAGGATTTTTCTCCAATATCATTTACAACCATTATTGCTACGGAACATGTGATGATATGACTAATGCACTAAATCTCTTGCTAGACAACATTTATGTTCGTTTTGGCACCATTGTTTATCATCAGGTCATTGGAATCCCCATGGGTACTAATTGTGCACCTCTCATTCCAAATCTCTTTCTGTTCTGTTACGAACTAGACTTATTGAAAAAAAAAAACCTACAAAATGGAACTGCACCAAACAGTGATAAACTTATTTCTATTTTCAATGATAATAGCAGGTACATTGACGATATCCCTAATATTGAAAATTCCCAAGAAACTTAATTAATAAGGCAAACAATGATTCTAAATACTGCCCTTTTCTCGATCTAAGTATCACCATTGACTCTGGTAAAATAAAAACTAAAATTTATGATAAAAGGGATGATTTTGATTTTACTATTACTAATTTCCCCTTTCTTGACGGCGACGTTCCCCTAGCTCCATCCTACGGGCTGTATATATCTCAGCTTGTACGATTCACTCGCATTTGACGATTTTAATGAGCGTAACCTTACTCTCACATCCAAACTTTTACATCAAGGTTACAGATTTCATAAATTATTGAATACTTTTAAGAAGTTTGCAGAAGATATGAAAATTCGATATCTAGATATCACGCGACCCGCAAAAAGCTAATTACAAAGAGCATTTCTCATCCACGATTTTATGGAAATGTTGTTTAAAAATGTCAGAAACTGATAAATAATCCAGAAAAAAAACTGGGACGTAACTTTACATTCTTTACGTAAAAGTGAAGATATTCTGTACAAATCCGTTAAATTGGCTTTGGATCCCAAATTTCATAATTATGAGATAGTATCTCATAATTATGAGATACTTTTTCATAATTATGAGATAGTATCTCATAATAATGAGTTAATAAGTCATATTTATGAGATAATTATCTCATGATTTTGAGATAACTATCTCATAATTATAAGATAGTTATCTCATTATTATGATATAACATCTCATAATTATGACATAATATCTCAAAATTATGAGATATCATTTCATAATTATGAGATATTATCTCATATTTATGAGATAATATCTCATAATTTTGAAATAATTATCTCATAAATATGAGAAAATTATTTCATAAATATGACTTATTAACTCATAATTATGAGAAACTATCTCATAATTATGAAATTATATCTCATACTTATGAGATAATATCTCTTAATTATGAAAAAGTATCTCATAATTATGAGGTAATATCTCATAATTATGAGATAATTATCTCATAATTATGAGATAATTATCTCGTAATTATGAGATAATTATCTCATAATTATGACTCATTATTTCATAATTATGAAATAATATCTCATACTTATGAGATAATATCTCATAATTATGAAAAAGTATCTCATAATTATGAGGTAATATCTCATAATTATGAGATAATTATCTCGTAATTATGAGATAATTATCTCGTAATTATGAGATAATTATCTCATAATTATGACTCATTATTTCATAATTATGAGATATATTTCATAATTATGAAATAATATCTCATAATTATGAAATGTTATTTCATAATTATGAGATAATTATCTGATAATTTTGAGATATTATCTCATAATTATGAGATATTATCTCATAATTATAAAATAATATCTCATAATTATGAAATGTTATTTCATAATTATGAGATAATTATCTCATAATTTTGAGATATTATCTCATAATTATGAGATATTATCTCATAATTATGAGATATTATCTCATAGTTATGAGATTTTTTTTCTTCATGTGGCATCAGTACGCTTCCGTATTAAATATACCATCATGACTGACTTGTTTTAACCAATAATCCTTTGACAAACGAATCAATCAATGTATCAAAAGGAAAGATGGATTTTAATATTTTTTTGCAATTTTAAGGTGAAATTTTATATTGCCTAAATAAAGCTTTGTACAGTTGATTTATCAACTACAATTGCAGATGATTATTACTAGTTCTGCTAAAATCTTTCATCAGATTCAGCAAATATTACAGAAAAGTGACTAATATCTTTATAATCACATGAAGCTTACCTTTCATTAGCACCTTATATTCTCTGTTTACATAATTGTACAAAATTTACTTCTAAATGACGTTGCTTCTTTGTGTTTGTTTTGTCAGTTTTGCCTCATTTTTAATTTAGATATGAATAACTTTCCACTGTTTCTATTATTGGCGGATCAAGAGGGGGGTTCCGGGGGTTGGAACCCCCCCTTTTTATCTGGACAATAATTTATTTTTTAATGAATATCCTGATGTTTAATCAAGAAATACTCCCAAAAAATTTCGCGCCTCGCTCCGCCCGCCGAAATCTCCTTTCATTTTTAGTTGGAACCCCCGCTTTTCTAATTGTCTGGATCCGCGTCTGTCTATTTCTAGACTGTTTAACAATTGTGTTTTTCCTTCCTTATCCAATACATTTGAAGCACAAAAATAAAAAAAGAACATTAAGATTTATTTATTTTGTAATGAAGTACATGGCGTAGTACACCGCAGATTAAAGAAGTCAATAGTGGTGGTCGTGTGTTTTAATACACTAGACGAAGCGTCCACATATCTGTCACAAAAACGATGGTTCGAGTTCCGCAGAGGGAACTACGAAAAATTTGCTGATACAATTTCCAGATCTATTAACATAATCCGAATATACACTCAGCACAACAGTTGTGTCGATTAATTTAAGAAAAGCAAAAAAAGAATATACAGTAAATGCACACGAGACAAAGTCTCTACAAACACATGGTAAAACAAACAAAAGAACAACGCATTTGTTGTTGTTTTTCATCTTTAAGTCACATGCGGCCTTCAACAATGAGCTTTGCTCATACCTCGTAGTAAGTTTAAGACGGCCCCTATCGCCGGTTTGAGCAGATTTCCTTGCTAGATGTCGAGCAACGCTACATCCATGTTTATTAACCGATGGATCCGGATTCGTCAAAAACATAAGATTAACTTGCAAAGTGTTCTTATAATCGCTGTTGACATCAACCGTTGCCTGACAAAAAGAAGAAAAAAAAACAGAAGGCAATCACAAAACTTAAAAACCACAGGGCACTGATCGAGTCAAAAGTAAGATGTGGGCGCAATAAATAGAGACATTTATATTTTTACTTTGATGGCAATATTTCAAAAATGAAAACATTGTTGATTTAATGAAGACTGTTTTCACAAATATTTGTAAGTTTTCAAACAAATTTGATTACTTGCATGATAGTTTCATATATTCATACCGACATATATTACGATAATTATAAAAACCATTTATTGCCATATAAATATCCTCACATTTTCCATTTACATATCAGTTAGTTCTCATTTCATTTTAATGTTTCAATATAAAACATTTTCAAAAATCTGTTTAATCATGCAAGTAGTCAAATTTGTAAAAGCTAATTTATGAAACATTTATGAAAGCTAACAGTAAACAAACAACCTATATAATCTAAAGAGAAAATCAAAAACAGCAGAAGACTAAAGGAACATAGGATATTTTTTTTTTTTTTTTTTGTTTTTTGTTTTTTGTTTTTTGTTTTTTTTTTGTTTTGTTTTTGACATGGTCACAGACATTATCAAATGAGTCCGTTAAACAAAAAGCCATATTTTTTCTTTCTTTTTTTTAATTCACGAAATGAATAACTTGATAACGTTGTATTAACATAAATGGTACAATGTGGGGTAATAGCAAATTGCCGTACAGAATTGCCAAGAGCCAAAGTCAAAGAGGCAAATTGACAAAGTCGGAGCAAAACCACCGAAATAATTGTCAACCGCAATGGTCCTGACTTGGTACAGACATTTCAAAAGATATTCCTGGTTTATATCGGTGCCATTGCGGTTATGCCCGTCAGCAACTCAAAAGCAATTGCCATTGAAAGGTCATAAAGAGTATTTTAAGAAATGTTCACCTCAGTGTTAACATGATTAAGAAAAAAATGAATTTTGAAATACAGTTCTAACCCAAACTTCAAATTTCAAATATCCTGTATTCCTATATACATCACCAATTTATTTGAAACAGATAGTCCATGAGGGGATATGCGATATTTTCTACTTTTAACAATGGGATATAGGATATATGAGATAAAACTGACAGAGATAATATTGAATCCGGTGGGGGGGGGTACTCTCCCATTTTATCCATACATAGGCTCGGCAGGGGAAATAAAAAATACCCCCAAAAATACCTTCTGATAAAATACATCCCTAAAAAACTTGCATTTTCTTACTTTTATAAACATTTGCATTTTCTTACTTTTATAAACATACCATAGAATTTTCATGGGACATACTGCGAAAACTGGTGTACCCCATAATTTATAAAATTTAATATTCATACATTTTTTTTCAAGTATGAGAAAATATACCATTGATCGAGATCCTATCTACATACTGTATATTTTTTAAAATAATATGGCATATTTATATACAGTCTTGGTACAAATGTTGTTTCTCTCTTACTATAACCCACAAAAATACTGTGTTTTTTACACCCCAAAAACAAAATTCCGGAGTTATTGCTACATTCGAAAAAATTGAAAATATCTGAACCCCCTAAAATATTTTAAAAAATCAACCATTTCGACAAAAAATGATGGTTCGAGCTAATGTATAGGAAATTTTTTTTGACGCCAATACCCACGGTAATGTATTATGATCATGAGATCGATATGGAATATTTCAATTTTCAATTTTTAAGGGGATGCTCAAATCTGTAATATTTCATAAAAAGAGAAAGTGCAATTAGCTATAAAACATTTATAATCTAAAAAAAAATCCTAACAAATGTGCCAATTATGTCTCACTCCTTTCGTCTTCTAAAAATATCAATGGAAATTCCAACACATTATTTCGGCGAAATGACAATGAATGAAATTTATTTATATATAGAATGTCTTTAACCAATCAAAACGCTATCTACTTGTTAAAATAGTAAAAGGGAGATAATAAATGTAAACACAAATGTGTTCATTTCTGTGAAGTGGTGTCGATAGATTTTCTGGTAAGCCTATTTTTACTTACTAAGTTTCTGAAAGGTATGCTTCGATAACCGACCCATTTTTTCAACTTTTCAAAAAATATTCCTATGCAGTTTATTTGTATTATGAACACATTTAAGCCAGTCAGGAATGCACATTCATGTAGTCCACCCCCGGGAGTCGTCCTGCAATGACAGTACTCGTTAGAAATAAAATCGGCAATACCAAACCTATAGATTGACCACCTTATCTTCAACCTTAACACTCGAGAGAAAATTATTTTTATGAATATGCAATTCGTACACTGATCAATACCTTCGTCAAACCCTCAGAATCAAAATTGCAGTAAATAAACAATGTATAGATATGGAGTAAATAATCATGAGATACTTACTAATTTGTGACTGGTGGCACATAACGCCGCATCTTTAACCATGGACTTTCCAGCATCACGGTCTTTAGCGAGTTTCTCCATCTGCCACCATGCCTTTAAAATCACTCGTCACCGTTCTTATCTTATTATTTATTTAATATTTATATTATATTCTCTCTGTTCCCTCACACTTCTGGTTTCCATGCTCTTTGCAGTTTTATAATTCACCAAATAGTAATATTTACTGCTCTGTTGTTGTCGACCACACTAGTATCCTAGTATCCTCTCAAAAGAGACACACACAACTGATAATATGTACTTTAAGTTACTTGTATGTGTTTTTTTATATATATTATTATCATTGTTGTTAAATATACATGTATGTGCTCTGTTTTAATCATTGTAATATATATGCCCCTGTGGGCCCTTGATTTGGCAAATAAAATTCTGTATTCTGTATTCTGTATTCTGTATCGTTGTTGTGCTTACATGATTTGTATTTTTTGGGGTTTCTGGACAGCTTGCATTAAGTATGAGCAGGTTTATTCCTTATGGCACCGTCCCTTGATACTTTCTGCAAGTTGCCTATATAACCTTAAGATTGTAGTGATTTTGGTTGAAACTGTGTGGCCTGCACTAAGTATAAGAAGGTATTTTCTCTACTTATGGCACCGTCCCTTGATACTTTTTGCAGGCTATACACTGTCTGACGTCTTGCTCTTTTTCTTTTTTTTTTATATATATGCCACAGGTTTTAGATGGTTGGATATACATATTATATGGCACCGTCCATTACTATACCTTTATTTCCTTTAACTTGTTGCTGTTCCTACCGGTATAATTGCTAGATCTATGTAACCATCATAGACAGACTGCGACAGGCACGGTGGAAAAATCCCCCCTGTGCATCGTCTCATGGTGCCTGCTGCATTCTGTTCTGTATGTGAATGCGTTTTATTTATTTATTTTTTTTTTCCAAATGCACCGGGTATGTTATTAATATTACTCAATTTTTCATAGTATGAAGTGCATCTGTGGTAGACGTGCATTAATATGCCTTTATTTATTATTTTTATTATAATTATTAATTGTTATTTATTGTTTATACCGTTTTCTGTAATATTGTACTTGTATACCAATCATAAATGTTTGATGTATCATGCCCTCCTGGGGCCCTAATTTGGTAATAAAATATTCTGATTCTGATTCTGATATCCAGGTCTTGAGTCCTCCCCCGATTTTGGTTACCATCTGATGGTGTCCACTTTGGTGCTACCCTAGAGATGTTAGTATGGTCATTTCTTGCCATGTGTCCAAACCATCTCATTCTCCTTTGCCTCTTAATCTGGGTAATGATGTCACTTTGCCCTATCTTCTCATATAGGAGATATATATAGTCTCCACAAATGCATGGTGAAATTATCCAAGCAATGGAACAACGATTGTGTTCTTCATCTTGCAGTCATGAGGCCTTCAACAATGAGCTTTTTTCATACCTCATAGCCAATTCAAGACGGCCACTAGCACAAGTTCTAATGGAATTCATGGCTGGATGCCGAGTAACATTACCATCCATGCTGATTTACTCATGTGTAGGAGATCGTCAACAAACAATAACTGGCAAGTGTTTTTACAGCCGCTGCCATCCGTCGCCCGAAAAAAAGACTAACAAAGGAAATCACAAAATACATACAACTACATGACGCTCATCGAGTCAACTGCAAAAAGAAAAGTGCAATATGGACTATAAGAATAACATTTGGAAAAAAAATGCCGAATCAGTTTGAAAGTATGATAGTGTATCCATAATGAGAAATTCTATCAAAAAACAAGTACACCATAACTGAGGTTTACATTGTAGATCTTCCGTGTACATATCTTTCAGTAACTGGGGTATATTAGAAATATATATATATACACGGTATGGTGACTTAGTGTAGCCCCTGTGAGAAATTTGTGAAACGAAAAATGAATCTGTAAAAAAATCGCATTTTCAGCCAATACCCAAGTAACAGAATATGTGTACTTCTTTGTTTTACATAACTTATACCCCTTTCGCAAATGACAAAAATATTCTTATCCACATTTCAGTCCCGACCAAGGCTAGATGATAACTGCCAATCATCATAAGTAAGTATATTTTATATTCCAATAAAATTACAACAAGGTCCCAACTCCCTTCACAAATAATAAATACAAAATAAATGAGCAAAAAAGAAGTCCCATGTTATCCAATCATTCATTCATTTGATATCAGCTAACAATCTGTAGTTGTTTGTTTTTTTCTGATTCTTATGATTGTGGCATTTTTATGTTTCATTTTCTTGAAGGGTCTTATCATGGATGGTACGGGAAATCAATTAATTATATAATTTAGGCGCATGTAATCATACAATTTAATGTAAATAAGGAAATTTTAGTAAATTTTCACCTATTTGAAAATCAGTTAATCAAGATCGGGTACATATACATACACTGTAAAAATGGTGTTTAGATTTAAAACACTTTCCTAAACACTTTTTTGTGTTAGTTTTTAAGCACCTAAACATGTTTAGAAGCAAAGAAAGATGTTTAGGTCTAAAACATGTTTAGATATTAGGTGTTTAGACCTAAACATGTTTAGATATTAGGTGTCTTGGTTGAACTTTTATTTACTTGAGATTTGAGGGGGGTTTATTTTTTAAAAAATATTCTTTTCTTCAGTCTTGTTCCATTCAAGGAAGTTGTCGACACTCCAATTCAGAAGTGCAGTTTCCATTACCTAAATAGAAATAAAAAGAAAAATTGAACATTCTTTAAAATTTTCATGCAAAAATAGTATTCAGTCCTTTCAAATAAAACTAGAAATACTGTGAGCATAGCTCACTAAATGATACCCCCGCTTCCCCACATAAGCTACATGGATGGCAGTGTTCAAGTTAGGCTATTGGAAATCCCCAAAAATTGTCAGATTAGAAGCTAAAATAGGAGGTGCACTATAACCTTACTTGATAAAGAATATCTGAAATTTTTATCAAATTCCATTCTTTGGTTTAGATGGAGTTGCAGATTGCATACATGTACTAGTATCGTCCTCCCCAATGCTAATGCATGGTTAAATCCATTTATGGCTATTGGAATCCCAAAAATTAGTCAGATCAAAATCTAAAATTAGAGGTGCACAATGGTATCATGTGATAAGGATTCTCTGAAAATTTCATCAAATTCCATTCTTTGATTAAGGAGGGGTTTCAGAATGTACACCAGAACCCCCTCCCCAAATAACGATGCATGGCTAAGTACACG
>MJUU01055278.1:66612-86987 GCA_002080025.1 Modiolus philippinarum | reverse complement strand
TGAATCCCACTTACAGTTTCAGAAAAAATTGTGACGAAAAATTCCATATATTGTACAACAATAACAAACAATGACGTCTCTGCAAACAGGAAGTGCTTATGACGTAACCTTGAAATTCGAATGCACCATAGATTTGACCATAAGGAAGCTCTGTGCAAAACAACAATTGAATCGCTCTTACAGTTTCAGAAAAAATTGTGACAAAAAATTCCATATGCTGTACAACAACAAAAAAAACAATAAAGTCTCGGCAAACAGGAAGTACTTATGTGGTAACCTTGAAATCTGTATATACTTATCAGACCATCATGAGAAAGTTTTTGCCAAAATATGATTTAATTCTGTAAAGTAGTTGCTGAGAAAAGTGTGGTTACGGACAGACGAACGAACGGACGAACGAACAAACGAACGAACGGAGGTAAACCAGTATACCCCCACTACTATGTAGCGGGGGTATAAAAAAGAATCTTGAATCAGATTTTGGACCGAAACAATTTTGTTCTCAAGGGACTGCAAGCAATATTGTTCAACGTCTAGCATCGATGCAAGCAAGGTTATCAGTAGGTCTTGAACTTAATATGAAGTTCATGTACCTTTGAAGGCTTCATGTTGACTTGAAGATCAAGATTAGCAGTCATTAAAGTGTCCTATTGTCTTGACAGTACTATAATCAACTTCAAAAGCTTTCTATTGACGTATATACAAAAACAGACAAGTTCATCTTCGAAACCTGAAAGTTCTAAAATACTGCTCTTATTCAATAAAGAAATTCGGGGGATAAAGGACAAAGGACGTCATTCAGGTTCCTCTTCTTTTATGGACATTGAAACAAGAAAAATGAAGGTGGGGGTCGGCGTTTTGCATTTGCGCCGGTTTGCATTTCATTTGCGCCGATTTTTTTCTTTCATTTGCGCCGATTATTTTTTTCATTTGCGCCGATTTTTTCTTTCATTTGCGCCGATTTTTTACTTGTTAATTTCGTGTCAAATACAGTTGTGTTTTTTTTCATTTGTTCACACTATACTGATGAAATGTCAAAATTGCTTACCCAAAAAGCTTACAAGGATTAAAAAATAAAGTTTAAAGGGTTATAAAAATGGAATAAAAAAATAAATGCAAGTGTTTAACTAAACATGTTTATACCAACAGAACTTGTAGTTGCTCTGTCCATAGATGCATTAGCTAATAATTTAATTTCATGAATATTCATTTGAATACCGTCAATTTGATAGGTGAACATCGCTCACGTGGCATATCAATGTGAAGGAAACACATTTGATCATATGACCACGTGGCGGATGAATAAGTAAACAAGAATCCCGTTGTACATGATGTACTATCTTTTTTTGGTTATAAAATGTAATTATAAGAATTGAATGCATTATTTTGAAGTTTCATAGGGATTATGAAAGTGTTGACCGGGCGCACATTTTCAACATGAAGCGCTACTGCGCTTCATTAAAAATGTGCTTCGGTCAACACTTTCATACCCCAATGAAACTTCAAAATAATGCAATCAATTCTTTAATACATCTATGCTGACGCATTGGTACTACATTGGTATCAGTAAGGTACAGTACCATACTTCAGTTTATAGCCAGATTAANATTTTTTTTTTTTTTTTTTTTTTTTTTTTTTTTGCCTTTTCAAAAATAAATGTGAAAAAAGTAACAAAATACTGAAAATGCTGAAAATGAAGTATATTTTAAATGGGGCTTAATGCACTTCAAGTATTCTAACACCGCTTACTTCCAGGTTTAATCAAATCGGCGCAAATGTCATACGCTCGGTGGGGTGTCGCTGTTTGAAATGACTTATTTTAAAGTTGGTGTTTTAAAATCACCCCCGTGTTCAGAACATTGGACAATGTACCAAACAAGTACAGGTGCATTATACTTCAAAATAATTTTCTGATCACCTGTTTATAGTGCCCATATTTTTTAAAATGCCAATCTTTTACAATCAAATGAGCACCCTGTGATTGAATTGTCCACTATAGCTTGAGACACTAGTGCTTTTGTCGGGCAATAGGTGACAGTGATTAAGGCCTCGTGGAGACAAAATTGTATGCTCTCTATATTTCAGGTATGGTGTACTTGTTTTGCTGGGGATTTTCCATATATGGATATTAAATCATACTTTCAAATTTTGGCATTTTAGTTTTATATATTTACAAATGTTATCCTGACCACCTGTTAAAAGTGCCCACATCTCGGTATTTTATAATGCCAAGTTTTCTTACAATACCCTCGATGATTGACCTGTGTTTGTGTATATATTGTAATTGTCCACTAGCTTGATACACTAATGCTTTAGTCGTGCAACGGGTAACAGTGATTGCATTTTTTATTCATGACGATCCCGCATCCATAAAGATAATTAATCATGCAGATGACTAGACAATTCGAGTTTCAGTTTCGTGGTAATTCGTCGGTTTTTGTAGCAATTTTATTTTGGGGTTGAATTTTTTTTACACTGCAAATGACATTGACTTGATATTGGATATGTGAGTTTACTTTGATAAAGTGTTTTGTCGTGATTCGTGGATTTTTGTAGGAGTTTCCTAAACTAATGAGTGATTGTCATGCTGGGACATTCTCCACTTTCATTTTTTAAATGGTAATGATTATTTAGATGAAATTTGACATGAAAATTAATGATATTTAAAATATGCTTTCCAGGCGACACAAATTGACTCTGCCAACATTTTAGTCAAAGGCCAACATGAAGATTCAAGTAAGTTGAGGCCTTTCATTATTCGTTTGTTAGACATCTGACTTCTGTTTATATACGTCAAAACTTTTCTCAATGCTTTTTCATAAGGTTCTGTTGTATATAGGGCCTGTAAGTGTCGTATAATTTTGGGGCTTCCGGGATCAAAAATTGTACCCGGAAGTTACATTTTAAACAAAGATATATGACGTTTGAAACAAAATTGTTAACGTTACAATACTCAGACGTCATGTTTTGGCGGGAAGCGTTTTAGAATTGCCTGTTTATCGTGGATTCTCATGAGTCACATGACGAGACTTACAGACCCTATTATCACGTTTGTCAGTGGGTATTTACTTTGTTTGAAATGTTTGTGTTTTGCACGTGTTGGCAGACTGTGCAGATACCGGTAACCTGGTGCGGTTTTCTTGAAGGCCGTTGCAGCCTCTTTGGTCTTTTTGGCTTTTGAGTCCTTTACTTTGGATTACCTAATTTATTATTTTTTAGTCAAATTTGGTCAAAACAAGGGATCTGTGAGCCCTTGCTCACTAGTAATACCCCCGCTCTCATCCTCCAGTCTCTAATAACCTGACAAAGTTGGTAAACAAAATGTAGTACCCCACAAGTCTTAAATGTGTACCACAATATGGCATGACTTCACAAAGCTTCTGACAAAATTTCAAGTTTGTATTATTTACCATTGAAGAGAAAAGCTTTACTAAAGTTGTGAAGAACGGACTTAGACTAAGTCAGTAAACAGGAAGTAGCATTCTGACATGTCTGACAATGCATCCACAATATGGCATAACTGTACAAAGCTTCTTACAAAATTTCAAATTTGTATCATTAACCATTGCAGAGAAATGCTTTACGAAAGTTGTGACGGACGGACAGAATGATGAAAACTTGACTAAGTCGCTAAACAGAAAGTAGCATCCCAACAGGTCTGAAATTGCATCTCACAATATGGCATGGCTACACAAAGCTTCTGACAAAATTTCAAGTTTGTATTATTAACCATTGAAGGAAAAAATTTACGAATGTTGTGACGGACGGATGGATGCATCCCACAATATGGCATGACTACACAAAGCTTCTGACAAAATTTCAAGTTTGTATCATTTATCATTGCAGAGAAAAGCTTTACGAAGTTGTGACGAACGGACAAAATAATGAAAAATTGACTACGTCGGTAAACAGGAAGTAGCATCCCGACAGGTCTGAAAATGCATACCACAATATGGCATGACTACACAAGTTGTGACAGATGGAATGACGGAATTTCGGACACAGGTAGTATACCCCTCCTCCTTCGGGGAATGAATATTTATGAATACAGCAGAAAGAAACCCTCTTTTGTCCTGTTAATCATGATATTGCTTCTTTTTTTCATGGAGATCTGTCACGGTAAACATGACTTAAACATAAAATCTACATTGGAATATTTATAACATTTATTAAAACAATTTTGTGAAATTAATATATGTGCATGAACTGAATGCTGTTAAAACAATTAAGTGAAATGAATATATGTGCATGAACTGAATGTCAAATGTGTACATGTATAAATGTAACGAATGGTCATCAATTTATGGTTGTCAAAGACATGTGCGTTTTTAAAAATATGATGAAGGGTCCTTCATGACAGACATGGGTATGTATTAAATCTTATGAATGATCCTCCATTTATGATTGTCAAAGACTTGAAGATTGAATGAAATGAATGCTCCTTCATTCAGAATGGTCCGTCACTTGCAGGCCGAGCAGGAAGAATCACATTTACAGGAAGTTACGCCAGTACAACCTTCTCCACACTGACAAATCTCTGAAAGTATAAAATGATATTATTAATATACTACAGGCTATTCTTTTAGCATAAAATGTACCGTCATTGTTCTTTTCATCATTTCAATAATTACAAAAATTTCTGTGTATAGGGGTGACTTTTTGTCCGTTTGTTGTTTTCTACAGTTCGAAGTTTATCGTTGTATTTGCATTATTTCAACAGGGAGGATTCACTGGCATCAACTTTCGGTATGGTACGCCAAAAAAAACAAAACTTGGTTTATCATAGGAAAATGCGGATTATTGTGTCGGTAATACTGGTTTTAGGGGAAAAAACCCTAAATACCAAATTCCAAAACTAACTATAATTAGTGATGAACTGATAACGGATCTCTTATCCTTCCCCCAGCCAAACCTCACCACTACACATGGAACTACATGTATATTTGTAGTTTTCACTGTATACAGGGGTTTCATATTATAGCAGAAAATTACGTATGAAATGTGACAAAGGTGCGAAAAGCATTCTTTTTTATACCCCCGCTTGAAAAAGGGGGTATAAAGTGATGGGTTGACTTATCCCTCCGTCCGTTACGCCTGAGGGTGCCCATTTCTTATCCACTAGTTCTCCTGAACAAATGAATAGATTTTCATGAAACTTTAACACAGTCTTTGTGACATAATGCAAATACACTTCGTATTTCAGAATTTGATTTGATTGATATCTGGTATCCAGTGGGGTTTCCCATAGCAAAACATGGAGTTAGCCAATACATTACAAGTGGGTACCCATATCACTATTCCTCTGAACCACTGAACAGATTTTCCTGAAACTTTAACACAATCTTTTTGTCATAAGGCCTAAAAAAAGTTCTGTGTTTCCGGTAACCCGACCGGCCCTATTTTATACCCCTGACCCTAATTTTTTTATTCCCTCTTCACAAAAACATAAAAAAGTGACATCAACCGACCGACATTGACCGACCCTGTTTTCGTTTACAGGTTTCCACGATACGCCGCTATTTGAACTATTTAAACAGATAATTCTTTCCAGAAGCTAAAAACTGTTCAAAACTCCTTCAAACGTACTTTGAAGGTTAAAATCCATGAAAATCACCGAAGATTACTTCAAAACAATGTGACCGGCGCCATTTTGGGTCTATAAAAGTATTGCGGATCGGACTGGGAAAAATCACGTTAATTTTCCGGATCGGGTTGGCGATGTACTAAATATAAAAAAATAAAATAATTCCGACCTACCGACCCTAACTTTTTAGTATTTTACCGGAAACACGAAATTTTTAGGCCTAATGAAGATGCGCACCTCCTATTTCAGAATTTGATTTGGTTGATTTTTGAGGTTTTTCATAGCAAACCATGGACTAAGCCATTACATCGTTACACATGGGTGTCCATTTTTTATCTGCTACTCCTTTAGAACCACTGAATAGATTTTCATGAAAATTTAACACTGTCCTTGAGACATAAGGTAGATGTACACTTTTTATTTCAGAATTTTATCTGATTGAATAGCAAATGACGGAGCGGAAGGGGGGGGTATGTAGCAGTGAGCAGAGCTCACAGTTTTTCTAGTTCAATTTGGAAACAGGAGCTAAAATCAAGGGCAAAAATGAACGGGATTTTTTGATAAAATCGACGTTCATGTTGACTTTAAAGTAGGAAATAGCATTTTGAGAAAGCTCCGATAAAGTGTTCTCCTTTTATTGTCTGTAAACGGGGGAAAATCATCAAGAAATAAACAGCATACACACCCTATTGCGACAACGACAACATCATACCACTTTTGAAGCACGGACGCAACTTGTCATTTAGAAAACAACAACATGAACTTGAAGACAGGTTTAGGTCAAAGGCCAATAATCATGGTACAGAAATAAAAATTGCATTATACTAATAAAGAACCCATAAAGGGCATCATAATACAACAAAATACAGTTTGATTGATTAGACATACAATGCAACAAACAAAAATAGACCACTACTACAGTACTGGTCAGCTATGGCAATGAAGGGCAGGTAGTAAGATGAAATACATAACAATAAACTAAATATTACAAAGAAAATCATTCATTTGGTCTCCATTTCTTTTTTATTTCAAAACACTCATTAATAAAATTACCAAGGTAAATGTTCATTTGTGAATAGGTACATGACACGTGTTGCTGAATTGTTAAATACCATGCAAAAGATATAAAAGTTATAGCACAGACGCGACAGGTATTTAAGCAATAATATGACTTTGAGGACAGTTAAATGTCAAAGGTCAGCAATCATGGTACATGACACATCATCTTGAAGTGCTCCATCTACAAGCCAATGCTAAAATCCCACCTCAAAAGACAAAAAAGTTATAGCCCGGATGGACACAAAGTCGGGCGGACGTACAGTGCTTTTCAATGGGCCGTTCTGCCGTTCACCATAATGTGGCAGGGAACGAACTGAATTACGGAAAATAAATAATGCGATAGATAATACGATTGACTAAAAAATTTTGGGTACTTCATAGAGTGCGGAAATTTTTATTTTCATATCTAAATGGTTGTATTTTTTTCTATTGATTGATTTTACCAAAAACAAAAATAAACAGATTTTTTCGCTCTCTGAACCTCTAAAGTCAATAAAAATTAAATTTCAAGTATTACATGAACCACTAAATCCAGCTTTAAGGTATACTTTGAATCAGACTTGCAGTTTTGAACTGTCAGTAATAGTGTTGTCGGTAATAATTTACGGTTGAGCATTCCCAAAATCCCGGGCTTAATTTATAGAAATCATGAATTCCCTAGCTTAAAAACTTCAAACCCATCCCATGCCTTCATTTTTGGGTTGGTCAAACCTCTGGAAATAGTACAACCTAAATTTTCACGTATGAAGTGCATAATTGAATATACCAGAAAAACTATATCAGTTTCCACAACGACTCCGATTTTGGTGATACTCGATTATGTTTTGTTATGAAATATATGAGAATAACTATGCCAGCTTCCACAACGATTCGCGTTTGACTTTTTCATTTTTTACCTTTTTCCCCGCATCTGCATGCAAGTTTATCCCCTGGAGAGATACATCCTGGACAGCCACAGTTGCTTTCACAATGACATTTTGCTGGGTCACACCGACAAGTACATGCTCCGATACCATCAAAACATTCTGTTCCACACTGACATGCTCCACCTAAAAATAGTCAAACAATGCCCATTACGAACGCTTTGCAAAACAAAATCGAACTTTTTTTGAATATTACTCATTGCTTACATTTCTATTTTTGGGCACCAACTATATTTACTTTTCACGAATCAAGTCCCTCCATCGCCTGTCTTTCACGGGTGCCATGCGTGGAGCAAATCGTGCTTACCCTTCCGGAGCACCTGATAACACCTCAGTTTTTGTTTGGGTTCACACTGCCAGTGCTTTAGTTATGTGGCATTCTTGTTCATTTTTGTTTTATTTGTTTTGTCTTTGTCATGCTTGGATATGAATTGCCGTAATTTTGGATTTATGATTTTAGAATCCCCCCTTTCCTCTTTCTTGCTTCGGTATTCGTTTGCCGATGTATTTCACCATACCATTACCGCGGCCGAGATTTTTTCAGATGTAAGTTCGAAATTTCCCCCTACATATAACTACAAATTTTCTGAAATTTTCACTAGTTCGATTTATTCTGGTCTCGGTACTATTGGACTAGCCGCTAACAGCGCAGACTACCATAAAAACACGCCCTGCGACCGAGGCGTATGGCAAGCCAAAGTGGACCAAAAATGTCCGATTTATCAATGTTAACAATTAATTATGCATATTTATAAGTCATTTGTTAATATCTATAATTGAATTATATTTTTTTTTGTCCACATTGTTGTAATTGTACGCCGTATTGCACAATAAAAAACGCAATTTATTAATATTTCCAATTCATAAATACGAAAATAAAGTAAAGTCAACTTCTTTATTAACCAATCAAGGGCCCTCAATGGGACATATGACAATACAAACATGCATGATTATAACAATTCAGACATGAAAACAACAAATCATTAAACATACTGATCATATCTTATAAATAATATTTTATATATACATTCGTGTAACATTTTATTTCAATGTCATGCCAGGGAACATCCAGACCATGTAGACCGTATGACTATTGTAGAATTATTTTATTCTAAATTATTATTTTATGTTTATAAATAAAAACATAGGGTTTTCTTTTTTTCCCATTCATTGATCACACATTAAAATGCTCGTGTCTAATGCACTGAACCAAGTTTAGTCAGTTTAATAGTGCAACAGTCACCAGGAGACGTTGCCAACAAAGGTTGGGAAAGATCTTATTTATTGGAAATTCTTGTTCTATAAGAAGTTTATACAAATTTAATTTACTCACTTATTTAGTTGGTTTTTTTTCTTGTGATCACACATAAACCTACCCGTGTCTGATGCACTAAACCAAGTTTAATACAAAAGTCACCAGGGGACGTTGCCAAAAAAAAGGTTATGATAGATCAAATTCATTAGAAATTCTGGTACTATGATATATTTCTATAAGCCTGACTCATTTATCAATTAACCTACCCATGTTTGGTGCACCAAACCAAGTTTTTATCATGATCAGTTAAATGCAGAAGACATCAGGGGACGTTAATTGCCTAGTAAGGTGTATTGACAAGGTCGGCATTAGAATTGAATTAGATAAAATTAAAATTAAATGAACAAACGAAAATAATTAAGTTCATAATTTACTTATATAGTTACATGTTTAAATATTCTTCTTTGCTACATGTATTATACTTCGCTATGCTGTATATGGTTCGTGTTACAACTAGGCTTTGGCAGTGAAAAGGGGTCGTACAATCCATCCCTGAATATGTTCAAGGTTAAAAAAGCGGGGAATATTTGGCTATATACATATCCTTACTGCAATTCGGCGACAGTTCTTGCTATATATGTTTTTGTTTGACCCTTTAATGTATTATTTAACATTCGACGAGTTATTAAAGCGGCGTGTCTTCTCATTCTATATAAGTTTTCAAATGTTTTTGCCCCACTTGATTTTTGCACCAAAACTTGGGACAAAAATATCAAAAAAGTCCAATACATTTGAAGATTTACAAAATTCCTCGTCATTTAGGGACAAAAAGATCAACGGAGACAATTAGGCAATTATAAAATTGTCTTCCTTTGAGTTGTTATTACTCCCCTTTGGGTCGTTGTCTCTTTGACACATTCCCCGTTTCCCTTCTTTTTTCCATTAAAGGGAGTCGAGTCTGGAAGTGATAAGACCTAAAATATGCTAAAACTATTTAGTGCTAATTCCGTCAATACATGACTTCTGCTACATGAAGGAGGGTTTTCTTTCTGCACGTTTCCCTCCATGGAAATCCAGAATCAGATTATTTATTATTTTTTTTACCCCTTAAGACAATTTCTTCGGCCGGAATCAATTTGCGCCAATTGTGTATTTTCATAGATAGAAACTGCGCCGTAATTTTGAATTTGGTAGTTATAAATTGCGCCAGTAAACAAAATCTAATTGCGCCACCATTACCTTTATACCTTGTAGGTTTCATCTTGATCAATATCAAAAGACTATAACAATAAAGGCAGTGGCTGCAGTACTTTTTTAATGTTAGTTCTTCCACCAGAGGAAATTGCCGACTGCTTTGTTGAAGATTTGATGCCCGACATGCCTTCCGATGCTAGAGTAGAAAAGTTTTCTGACTACGTGCTTTCTAGCTACATTGATGATAGACAATGTTTCCACTGTCTGTTTGGTCTGAAACTCCATCACTCGCTAGACGAACAAACAATGGACTTGAGGTCTTTCATTGCCATTACAATGAGCAATTTTATTCCCCTATTCGACAATGTTCGTGTTTTGCCCGAGTCTTACTTGAGTTTACTTGTGTTTACTATTAAAATGACTTGAACTCGCCAGTACTAAATATGTATGCTGTCGGCCCCAATCCTGGATAAAGGCAGGAGGAAAGTTCTATATATTTGCATTTAAATAGTCACCTTACCTGTAGTAACCTGTTGTTACTCATATTTTTCATTGGCGCAATTTCTATCTAGGGTGTTCCAAAATAAGTGGCGCAATTTGATTGTGGTGCAATTGGATTCATTTTTGGCGCAAATCGAGTTCGCCCATTTCTTCAAAAGTTTGAATCAACTAGACATCGGAGAGATGGCAGCCATCTCTGTGGGCCCCGCTGTATATAAGTGCAAATTTAAGTGTGTGTGGACACAATACATGTGTGGACACAGTACAAGTGTGGACAAAACACAGGTATGGACACAATTCTATCATCAAGATATAAACAGAATGTAATATCCAAACGCAATAATCTGACCTAGAAGACAAAGGTCGATGTCAAAGGTCACCAGTCATGGTTCATGACACATCATCTTCAAATAATCTATCTACATGCAAAATATAAAAAGCCTATCTCAAAAGACATAACAGTTATAGCCCAGACACGACCTGTCATTAGAAAAGCAAAAATCTGACCTTGAGGACAAAGGTCAAGGTCAAAACTCATGGTCCATGACAAATCGTCTTGAAGTGATTTATCTACATTCATAATATCAAAAGCCTATCTCTAAAGACAAAAAAGATATAGCTTGCACACAACTTAACATTAGAAAAGCAAAAATCTTACCTTGAAGACAAAGGTCAAGGTCAAAGGTCACCAATCAAGGTTCATGACACATCGTCTTGAAGTGATCTATCTACATGCAAAATATCAAAAGCTTATCTCAAAATACAGTAAAGGGCTACGCCGAGCGCAGCATGATACGACCGCAGCATGTCGATCACTGAAATTTGAACAAGTGTAATATAAAGTGAATGTGGACACATTAACTAGATGGACACAATAAGGAGATTGATTGACATAGTAATCAACTGGACACAAACTAGGGAACAAAGAAATTAGCTCTTTTGATCCCTGAAAGCTCAGAATCTGTAAGAGATATGCTAAATCTGTTGAAGTACTACTGACAGCTTACAACAAAAAGAATCCAAAGAAAAAAATCCCATTGAAATACGATCAGAAATAAAGATTTTACATATATGTGAAAATTGCAATTTTGACCCCTTTGACCCTTTACAGCTCAGAAACGGTAATAGATACGAAAAATTCATTGACATAATGCTGAAAGCTTAAGACAAGAGGAATGTAAAGAAAAAAATTGTCTTAATTATGTACTGCATGTTATTGTCTTAATTATGTACTGCATGTGTTTCTTTTTGTTCTTTTTAAGTTTTTATATATAGACGATTTAAAAGCTCTTGAGAGCTTATGTTATATTGTTGTTATATATATCGTCTTTAAATAAAGCTTTTGAACTTGAACTTGAACTTGAAATCGAAATCCGATGAAAAATAAAAATTTCACGTAATCTGCACATTTGCAATTTTGTACCAGTTTAGCCCCTCATAGCTCAGAAAGGAAACATGTTATCAAAAATCTGATAGTCAGGCGTCATATTAATTTTTCGTAAGGAATCCATTGAAAAAAAAACTGCATCAAAATCGGACTAGAAATAAAAAAAATATTTTTTTTGTGATTTGCCCCTTTTGGGCCCCATTTTTCTCATGAACGATACATGGTACCTGCAATCCGTTGACATAACTTTGATTGGAAATTTCCTTAGGAGCACCTTGAAAGAAACCCCATCAAAATCTGACGAAGAATAAAAATTCTACAGCCAATTATGTGAAAACACCCAATTTTGCCCTTTATGGCCCCTTTTTTAAAAACGGGAGGGGCCACAACATCCAAAACCTTACAAGGTCTTTCTTTTGTGCCAAGGAACATTGTGTTAAAATTTCATAAGAATTGATCAACTGGAACTTAAGTAATTGACCAAAAACAAAAGTGTCTACAGACGACGACGACGACGCGGACGACGACGACAACGACGACAGCACCATACAATTATACGACCACAAATTTTTTGCGGTCGTATAAAAAAGATTTAGCCCGGACACAACTTGTCACTATAAAAGCAAAAATCTGACCTTGAAGACAAAGTTCAAGGTCAAAGGTCACAATTCATTGTTCATGACACATCGTCTTGAGGTGATCTATCTACATGCAAAATATCAAAAGCCTATCTCAAAAGACAAAAGAGTTATAGCCCGGACACGACTTTGTTACGGACGGACGGACAGACGGACGCAAGGACGGACGGACGGACAGAGCGATTACTATAGGGCGTCTGCCACATAGTGGCGGGGCCCTAATTATCCAAAATCATGAACAGACTGTAATACGTTCTTACCTTCAGCACATTTACAGGGTGTAGGCATAATTGCAGATACTCCTTCTTACTTACTTCGTCTAAAGATTTATTCTGGTAAAAATGCTCTGTTTATTATTAATTTTGAAAGACCCGTGTGCAAAGCAATTGAAAGCACACGGCACAGTTAGATGCCGTGTGCATATGTCGAGGTCCGACATAGTATCTTATGTCATATGTCACATGAAAAGATTCCGGTCAGTATTTTAAAAACTGTTTGTTCAGTTATAAGAAAAAAGGAAAATATGGAAAACACAACCAAAAATATTTCCTACAAAGTTTTTGCAATACATATGTCAGATGACATAGAAATCCTTTATGGTAACCTCATATGTTATTTTTCCAGTATTACTTATTGATCCTTCAATGAAAAAGGAAACTTATAAATATATTGATTGTATTACATATTATACGAGAAATAATATATTTTAGGGTAATATTATAAGGGTACGGTCTGATGTTCTGGGGAGGGCTAGCTTGATTTTATCTAGAAAAATTCTATGTTTTCATGCCCATCTCTAACAAACTGTATTTTAACCGAAATGTCACATCTAATTATTTTATTTGTACCCCTTTTATTCATTTCACTATAAGGATAAGAATATTTATTTGCGCTGGCACCACCATTAAATTTTTATTTCTTTTTTTAATCGCACAATTAGCCCCCCCCCCCTAAAATCAAATTGTCGCCCCTTATACAGACTCGGAATACAAAATATTTTTTTCTGCTCACTACCTCATGTCTAATCAAGTTCATAATCAATATAATATTTGTTAGACTATCCTAGCCAATTTATTCACCAAAGACTGGTCTTAATACCCCCTCCCCCCTTTTCAAAACTAGTCATAATGTTTATCCGCTGTCCGTGTGCAAAAGTGATAAAAGCACACGACACAGTTAGGTTCCGTGTGCAAAATATCGAGGTCCGACATACTATGTTATGTCGTATGTCACATTAATAAATTATACTTGGCCTTTCTGTTACAAAGTATATTTTCATACATACAAGGAAAATATGACAATCGTTGTAGAAATACATCTTTCGTTTCCGAGTGAATACATTTATACAATACAATATGTCGGATAACATAGAAATCCTTATGGTAACCTCATGTTGTTTTCTGTTTACATGATCTTCTTTTGATAGGTATATGTCGTATATTGATTTTACGTGTTATTTTAATACACAAAAAATAAATAAATGTACGGCTGATAACTTATGCGTGCCATTCACAGGGGGGGGGGGTACTCCAAAAAAAAATCCAATGCATAGGCTTGGACTATTTTTGGGGGTTAAAATTGTTTTTTTTTATTGAGGTGGAAATGATGTTACTATTTTTTTGGAGTTGTAATAGTACGGTGGTATTTTTGGGAGTGTTTCATATTTTGTTGGTATTTTTATGGGTACACGATTTTTCTTAAAAAAAGATTGATCACATGCGCAAAACTAAATGGTTTTTTTTTTACAAACTTCCGCGTATCCCTATTGTTTGATGGACTTTACACTGATTTATAGTGTTTCGGCAGCTTTGCAACAGTTTCTGGAAATCGTTGTATTTTTCTTACATAGCATTGCACAGGCTGACCAATGAAAGTTTGGTCAATAAAAAAAAATGACAGAACATAAAAATACTTTGGTATTTTTGGGAGTTTAAAATTTTGGAAGGTATTTTTGGGGGTGTATAATAACAGCTATTTTTAGGGTATATTTATTTTTATGGGACAAGCCTATGTACGGGGAAAATTTTAGAATATGGTGCAATTTTTCAATGATAACTTCATTTCTACCTCGTTGGCGGATGGGTTGGAACCTCTACCCTCCCTTGGTCTCTTTTATTTGTTTTTTGGGTTTTTTGGGGTTTTTTTTGTGCTTTTTGGCTGTCTGGCGTCGTTGTTTTCTGTGTTCTCGTTTTTGCCATGTCTTTTGACTTCGATTTGTGCAAATGCCACTCCTTTGTTCCTTCGGTATTCTACTGCAATTTGGAACAATTTTTGGCTGGATCTGCCTGTCCATTATGTGAAATAAAGATGCAAAAATACAACAAAACCTTCTTAATTAAAAATAAAGGGCTATGCCGAGCGCAGCATGATACGACCGCAGCATGTCGACCACTGAAATTTCAACAATTGTAAATTAACATGAATGTGGACACAGTAAATTGCTGGACACAATAAGGACCTTGAAACATTAATTAAGGTGACAGTAACTATAGCGGAAATAAAAATTAGCCCTTTAACCCCTTATTGATCGGAAATGGTAAGAGTTAAGCAAAATTTGTTGACTACCACCTAAAAGCTCACATCAAGAGAACTCCAAAGAATAAAATCGGATTGAAATCCAATTAAAAAAGTATTACTTTTTTTGAAATATTGCAATTTGGCCCCTTTGACACCTTAAAGCTCGGAAACCATAAGAGCTACGCAAAATTTGTCGTCATACTACTGATAGCTTTCAATGAGAGGAATCCAAAGAAAAAATCCCATTGAAATTAGATGTAACATAAAAACTTTGGGTAATCTGCATAATTGCAATTTTGGCTCCGTTCGGCCCTCATAGCTGGGAGAGGAAAATAGGTTATCAAAAATCTTATGGTGAAGTGCAATGTTAAGTTTTCATAAGGTATCCATTGGAAAAAACTGCATCAATATCAGACTAAAAATCAAAAGAAAAACAATATTTTTGAGATTCGCCCATCCCCCTGTAGCCCCATTCATTTCATGGACGTTACATGCGATGTGAAATCCGTTGACACACTACAGATTAGACATTTCCTCCGGAGTACACTGAAAGAAACCCCATAAAAATCCGATAAATAATAAATATTCTAGAGCCCAATATATGAAAACATCCAATTTGGCTCTTTTCTTTATAACGGGCGAGGCCAGAAAACCCAAAACCAATCCCAGCCTTCCTTTAGTGCCAAGGAACATTGTTTTAAATTTCATGAGGATTGATCAACTAGAACATAAGTTATCGCACGGAAACGATGTGTCTACAGACGCCGACGACGCCGCCAGTATAATACCAATATACGACCTCAAAAATGTTTGCGGTCGTATAAAAAACGAGGAGATGCAAATATCATAAAATGCATCCGTGTTGATTAATTAAAAAACCATAGTTCAGAAATTGCATGTTACCGTGTCACCCATAAACTGCATGTTTTCGAAATGTTATAACAAATTGTTTTATTGGGATGTTTTTCCTTTTATCCCTTTCTCTCATTGTGGTCGAGGGGGTGGGGATATTAAGGTGAAAAGGTGTGCTTTAGACCCCTTTTACTAACAAGATAACAGGAAACACTTATAATGGTCGAAAATTACAATCACATGCCACAATCTACCAGGGAACTTCACACGAAAAAAATAATACAAAGGCAAAACACAAACGTAGACAAAGATATACACGGAATGTCCTGTTGACAACGCTTTTGCTAAAACGAACAAAAAAGTTGTCTCGCAAATGATTCAGTGCCTTAATCATGTCATCGCAAAGTCCATGAATAGTGATTTTTGTAACTGATATAAGAGAAGAATCCATTATTATTGTATGGATGTCTCCCCCAACAGTTTAATCCAAGCATTCAAAGAACCGAACTGTCAGTCAAAAGAATTTGAATTCACACATTTTCTTTTAGGCAGAGTCCATAAACAATAAATCTTACCTCAGCTGTCACAAAAGATCGTAAAAGGTTAAACCATGACAAAGAGGTTTCCGAACGGGTCAACTACTCCCACCAACTAAATGTCAGCCGCCGTGACGCTTTAATTATTTCGATGAATGGGGAATGCAGCTTGTATAACACGTGTGTCTTTCGGTTTTTACTCTAGGATACCCGTGTATGGGGATGTGTCGTAGGTCCTCAAGAGCGCATGGAAACCTACGTATTCAGGGGATGTTAAACAGTCGAGAATACCTTAATACATACATGTCTTGGAATGCTTAATCTCTAGACCTAGATTCCAATATATCAGTGGATCGTAGCTCCCTCAGTGCTCCTTGAAAATCAATTCAAGTGTTGCTTTCCCAGTGAGAGTGTCTAAATACATGTATAGGAGGTGCTCATTCTTCAAAAATGCTTGGAAAAACATTTGTCAGGGGATGCAAACTCCTCGAGCGCCTGGAAACAGATTTATCAGATGATTACTTCTTTCAAAGAGCTGTATACAAGAGAATGCGAACTCCTCAAGAGCATCTGGAAACTGATTTATCGGATGATACCTTCTTTCAGAGAGCCGGGGTGCTTATTTCTGCAAAGCACACACAGACATGTGTTTTGAGGGTGTTACTTCCTCCAGACCGACTTTGAACGGTTATCCAATATGTCAGTTGATGCCAGCGCTCCAAAAGCTCCTGAAAATGCTTTTGCCAACTGATGCCAACTCTTCTTGAGTGCCTTGCCGAAACTTTTGTGTCAAAAGATGTTAACAACATCAAGAGCGCATACATCTGTTAACCAATCAATAAAGGGCTACACCAAGCGCAGCATTATACCACCGCAGCATGTCGACCACTGAAATTTGAACAAGTGTAATTTAAAAGTGAATGTGGACACAGTTAAGAGCTTGACACAGTAGCAAGATGGACACAATAAGGAGCTTGACATAGTAATTAATTGGAAGCAAATAGAGAACACAAAAATTAGCCCTTTTGATCCCTGAAAGCTATGTAACTGTACGATTAACATTAAATCTGTTGAAATACTACTGATAGCTTACATCAAGGTGAATCCAAAGAAAAAATCCCATCGAAATCCGATTAAAAATAATGATTTTATATATTTTTAAAAATTGCAATTTCTGCCTATCTTACCAATTATAGTTTGGAAACGACAAGAAATATGCCAAATCTGTTGACATACTTTCATAAGAAATAAATCCCACCGAAATCCAAGATTTTACATATTTTGAAAAATTGCAATTTCTGCCCTTTTGATCCCTTATAGCTCAGAAACCTTAAGAGCTACAAATATCCGTTTGCATTTCACCGAAAGCTTACAACAAGAGGAATCTAAAGAAAAAAATCCCATCAAAATCCAATGACAAATAAAAAAAATTAGGTACCGGTTATATGAACATTTGCAATTTTGGCGTTTGGCACCTTGTAGTTCTAAAACAAAACAAGTTATCACAAGCACATGTTTATTTTTCATAAGGAATCCATTGAAAATTACTGCCCCAAAACTGTCAAGATAAAAAATAGAATTTTTCAGATTCGCCCCTTTTCGGCCCATTTATCTCATGAACGGTACATACGATGTGAAATCAGTTGAAATGTCATTGTTTGGAATTTTCTCAGGAGCACACTCAAAGAGACCCCATCACAATCTGATAAATAATGAAAATTCTACAGCCAAATATGTGAAAACACCCGATTTTTCCCCTTTTGGCTCTTTTTTTTTGAACGGGAGGGACCACAATGGCCAAAACCAATCCAAGCCTCCCTTTTAAGACAAAGAACATTGTGTTAAAATTTCATAAGGATTGATCAGCTTGAACTAAAGTTATTGACAAAAAACAAAAATGTCTCCAGACAACGACGCCGACGACGACAACAATGACAGAAACATGCCATTATACGACCTCATTTTTTTTGCGGTCGTATAAAAACAATCATATCGTCTGTTAAATAATGAATTATCTCTAGTATAATAATGCCACAATATATAGATCGAGTTTCAGTTTTGTGGTAACTGATCGGTTTTTAAACAGGTGTTATTTTTTGAATTTATAATTTCATGAATGAACTATTTTGCACTTTTTAAGATATTGGTATTGTCTTGTTATTTGGTATGCGAGTTGCCAATAATGAGTTACAGATCGTTGTGATTTCTGGAAATTATTTAGGAGTTTCCTAGATTAAGTTGTGCTGGTACATTCTTCACTTTTCAGCCTTTAATGGTGACAATGGTGTAGTTAATCTACATACTAGTTCTTCTATATCTAGGTGGAACCGTCGCAATTTTGACATAACCATTATATGGTAGGAACCTAAAGTGATTAGCATTAGAGTCATGAATGTTTTGATTGCCTTTCCACTGAGGGATTCGGCTGTTCTTAGATTTCACAGATATTACAGACAGATTACACTGCTCCGGCACTTTCTGTTTGAGACCAAAGATATACACTTTTTATTATTTTAGTAATAAAGGGCTACGCCGAGCGCAGCATGATACGACCGCAGCATGTCGACCACTGAAATTTGAACAAGTGTAATTGGAAGTGACTGTGGACATACTAAAGAGCTTCACACAATAATTGCAATGACACAATAAGGGGATTGACCCAGTAATTAGCTGGAAACAAACTAGGCAAAATGAAAATTAGCCCTTCAGACTCCTTATGGTTCCTCTTTGACTCCTGATAGCTCGAAAACAGTAAGAGCTACACCAAATCCATTGAGATACTACTGAAAGCTAATATCAAGTGAAATCCTAAGAAAAAAATCCCATCGAAATCCGACGAAAAATAAAAATTTCATGTAATCTGCAAGTTTCCAGTTTAGGCCCCTTCGACCCCTTATAGCTCGAAAATGGTAATAGCTACGACAAATCCGTTGACATACTACTGAAAGCTTATATCAAGAGGAATCTAAAGAAAACAAATCCCATCAAAATCCGATGAAAAATAAAAAATTTTAAGTAATCTGCAAATTAGCAATTTGGCCCCGTTTGGCCCCTCATAGGTAGGTAAGCAAACAAGTAACCAAAAATCTAATAGCAGAGTGCTGAGTTAATTTTTCATAAGCAATCCATTGAAAAAACTGCATCAAAACAGGACAAAAAATAATTTTTTTTTTGGATTCGCTCCTTTTGGGCTCCATTTATCTTGGGAACGGTACATGCAACGTGAAATCCGTTGGCATACTAGTGACTGGAAATTTCCTCAAAGGCACTGAGAGAAACACCATCAAAATCCGATTAATAATAAAGATTCTATAGACAAATATGTGAAAACACCCAATTTAACACTTTTTGGCCCCTTTTTTAAAAACGGGTTGGGTCACAATGACCAACACCACTGCAAGCCTTCCTTTTGTACCAAAGAACATTATGATAAAATTTCATAAGGATTGATCTACTGGAACAAAAGTTATTGACCAAAAACAAAAGTGTCTACAGACGACGACGACAATGACAACGACGACAGCACCATACCAATATACGACCGCAAAAATTTTTGCGGTCATATAAAAAGCCAGCAAACAGTTATTCTCTGTTATACAGATCCAAGTAAAGTTTAGAAATTTTCATTTCATTATTAGTTTGCTAGAAATCCTAGAAATTCTGTACCAAGTCCGGCTGTCCCGAGTGCCTATATATATAGTTGTTACGTTTGTCTTTTGTTTTTTTTACTATTTGTGTTTTTACCTGTGCGGTTCCTTGGTACATTGTGGCATGTGACTGTGTTTTTACCTGTGCGGTTCCTTGGTACATTGTGGCATGTGACTGTTTTTACCTGTGCGGTTCCTTGGTACACTGTGGCATGTGACTGTGTTTTTACCTGTGCGGTTCCTTGGTGCATTGTGGCATGTGACTGTGTTTTTACCTGTGCG
>MJUU01055278.1:42628-56720 GCA_002080025.1 Modiolus philippinarum | reverse complement strand
CACGCCGGGTATTCCGATA
The DNA here is from genome assembly GCA_002080025.1 of Modiolus philippinarum. Taxonomy (NCBI): domain Eukaryota; kingdom Metazoa; phylum Mollusca; class Bivalvia; order Mytilida; family Modiolidae; genus Modiolus; species Modiolus philippinarum. The sequence continues at coordinate 56,701 of MJUU01055278.1, read as the reverse complement.
CACGGAACCGGAGGGGCACAAAAAACACGGAGCTCATTTTTTGTTTACATGCGGTAGGGTGGGTACAGATTTTTATTAATAAGTCAACAAAGCATATGAAATTGGAGTAAATAGATTGTCATTTTTAGTTTATATATAATTAGTTATTCACAGGTAAAATTTCACTTCCCAAGACCCTTTAATAAACTGCAGGGAAAGGTTAGATTATTCAAGTTTGCGATTTTTCACGGCGATGTGTCCAATAAAAGTGATGAGACGTTCATGTTTTAGACCATATCCAAAACATCAATGGTTCCGTCTTTTCATTAATATCTACTGGACATTTTCTGAAAGTATCGCTTCCCGGAATTCGTTCGTTATATCTTTATTTGGCGACTTATCCAACAAGGGTGCGTAATAATGGGCACAAAAAACCGCGGAGCATGATACAATTGAACACGGAGTGGACACATTCAAATGATACAAGGAACGCGGAGTTTATTCAGTCGAAAATAGAAGATAATGAAAGTTTTATGCAGTTTTGACGAGAGTTTGACTTGCTTTTAACGGCGCATATGACTTGAATACAAATATGTGCAACTATTTAATCAACTTAAGATTGAAAAACGTTGAAATAATGAGTATTGCATGCGTATTTATAAAATTAAATCTCAGAAGTATTGTTTGTCAGGCTGTATCTTCTATAATTGATATGTGAAAATATTTTAACAACATACTAGATTAATCCGAACTGGTTTACTCTGCAGTAATGAATTTAAGATTCTGTGGCTGAAATATTTTGCTTAAAAGTATCTAATTTTTTAAGCCATGAATTTTAATCGAAATGTAAAAGTGTAATATCAATAAAGAGACGCAATGACGTACAGACAATTTATCAAAAAAAAAAGAAGGGACGAGTATACCAAAGTATAAAGCAAAAACTCGTGAATGAATGTATGTATTTCAAACTGGCGACTGTCTTGCTTTAAATTACCTTTCTAAAGGACTAACCAATGATTATCGTGGCTAAGTCTGATTCCAGTAGGCTCAATAGTCTCAGAGAAGATCTCTGAAAGTGTTCAAATAGGGCCAAATGTTAAACTATATTCCTCAACGCCAACCATCTTCAATAAAGTACAAGATCTTTTGTTTTGGGTCGTTTTTATTTTGGAGATAGGATGTTGTCTCCTTGACATTTACCCGATTTCCTTACTTTTTCAAATTTGAAAAACACATCTTTTTCAGGGTTCCACGCAAAAGCGTTTGTTTCAAAGATAATTGAATTCTCGGACAACAGATTAATTGTCTGCTACAACAGTATTTCAAAGGACGCAAACTGTAACAAAAAATCATTTATGTAGCTTCCGTTCCTTTATGAAAACTCTAAACAAAATCACTCTTTCTTAGAAATATGACAGAACATCAAATCAACAGACAAAAAAAACACATATAACTAAAAAAAAAACAAACAAAAAAACAAACAAAAAAACAAAAAAACAAAAAAACAAAAAAGCAAAACAAAAACAAAACAAAACAACAAAAAACAACAACAAAACAAACAAACTAAAAGCCGAAATATCGCCTGTAGTTTCCTCCCCTTTCACTATATCACTTCTTAATCTGATATATCAGGTATCATGCTCCGGCACTTGAATCGTTTTTTATGAACTCGGACTTCAGAGATTCCAGGCGCGTCCTTAGGTAGTGAATAGGGAATGCTCTGTCTATGCGGGGAAGTCACTTCACAATACGGAAAGCTTAACACGAACCATTTTAGCCAAACTGTTTGGAGAAACGCCACGCTCCATGCAGTTTAAAAACCCCTTGTACATTTTCTAAGGAGAGTAGACTCGTCGGGAGTCGTGTAGAAATCTAAATTTCCTGCCCCTACCCATTTCGCCCCTTTTCCGTTTTGCCCAGTTGTCCCTTCCACCTTTATGCTGCTTTTCTTTTTAAACTACATATATAAAAGAAAGGTCTGGGGTAGAGAAAGCGGAAGTAAGCAGGGTGTCTCGGGTCGCTGATGTCCCTAGGCGTAATTTCCGTTATATCAAACGCAGTGATCAAACAGATCTGAAAAAGTGTGCTCACGTTATAACGTTTTCAGAAAAGGAAAGTATGTTCTAGAATAATTCAGCGTCGTTATGAAGTTATTCATACCCAAACGATTTATGAAATTACTTTTATCCATTAAAGATATACGATAATAAATCGAAAAGACAAGCAGCATTCCGGGTCCTTTTGTGACTTAATGCTAATCAGCAATCGATTAAAGCGCGCCAGGGATCCGATATGACATCATCTTCTTCCCACCAGGCTAGCTAAGGTAATGGTTTCTGCTTACCGCTGCTGTACGTTTTGCATTCTTAATGCATAACTTTTTAAAATTCCCAAATTTCACTTTGACAAAAAGTATCGGGTTGATGCGTTTTGCTATTTATACAGTAGACGGTAGTACGGGCATGCTGCCTGCTGAAGTTCCCATTGATGCCGGCCCAGTACTTGCAAGGCCCCAAAAATTTGGCCTGGGCTACTAGAATTTATGAACCTGTAGCCCAGGTGGCTACTTAATTAGCATGCAGTTTTGGATGACACTAAAGTACTGGGCTAGTGAAATTATTGGCTGGGCTGCTGAATGATTGTTTGCCAGGTAGGCCCCAGCTCATAGTTGCCAACCTCTGACAATGAAAAATCATGTCATGACATGACATGAGATACCAAAAAGCGTGTGAAAACGTGCGACATACTTTCGGATTATTGAACAAAATTTATATAAAATTAATTTGCCAATATAAAAGCCCACTGTACTCAACATTTGCCTGTTTTGCTGATTTTAGAACTACCTAACTAGGTGCATATTCAAAACAATTACAATCATAAGGCAAAAGTTAGCAGAGTTCTCAGCCCTGTCCTTAATGATTACATCATTCAACAAATTTTGTGTAGCTGGCAAGGAGGAAATGGGCTTAGACCCGTTTTGACAGATAAATGGTTTCAAATGAGCCCTAGCTTTTGTATATCCGACTATATCACTTTCTGTAAATGATCCAATACAAATGTGTAAACTGCATAGGCTATAGCCCCGTCCTCCACGATCACTTTTCTTTGACTACAAATTAATTCATCAAACTCGGAGTCCCAAATTTTATTTTGGTATCACTGATCCGGTACAAAAATATCGTTTTCTATCTGCACTCGTGTCTTTAGTCGTCGTACCCAACCAAGAAATTTATTGAAACGATTTGAAATCACTTGTACTGTTTAAGGTAGATCGACACTAATACACGACGCATGCGATTGGCGCATTTTCGAAACACAAGTCGGATGCGGAATTGACTGGATTTTCAAGCCGGAATATTCCTTATTTGGCCTTTTCTTTGTGATGTCCCGCCGTGCGCGGTCCCGGCTGAAGAATAGGCCCGCAGCATCCTCCGAGCTTGGAGTATGAGTCATCCTAACAGAGGACCCCGAGGGAACCCCGGGATATAGAAATAGGACCCAGTATCTCCGGCTTGCGGGGTGTGACCCCTCCTAAACGGAGGCTGACCCCGAGGGTCCCGGGATATAGAAATAGGACCCATTCCGTGGTTGTGCGGGATTAATAAATACACAACCCATCTTTCGGATGGGATGTAAACTCAGGTCCACGTGTTGGAAGAAATGCCACGCTTCCTGCACGTTAAAGAACCCTTGTAGCAAGCTCTTTTTGGGGTGGTCCGTAGGTGATCGGCTACAAGGCTAAATTCCCCGCCCTTGACGATTTCACCCTACTTTTCCAGTGGCAGTCAGAATTTCTCGTCCCATGGCCATTTCCATACCCCAAAGTGATTATTTATCAACAAACTTGTTCTCGTCTTGATATAGCTGAAATATTGCTGAGTAGACGTTAAACAATATTCAATCAATCAATCAATCATTGTGATGTCATAATTGATTGACATACACTTTCCCGCGAATTATATCCCTTTTACCATAAATATTGTCTGTTTCGTAAACTATATAAAATATTTCTCTTAATCAAACGGTGACATATAGATTTTATCAGCTCAGCTTATAGCTGAAATGTATACCTCTGAAATGTCAAAAAAAATTTTTAAAAATCTGTCTGATCTTATTTTATATGAAAGCTAAACAATAAGCATGTTCTCACAGTTCCCTATATATTCTTTCTTTTTTTTCTTTGTAAATATTGCTGAAAAATAGTGAATTTGGCCTGATTTTCAAAGCCTGATTACAGGAAAAGATGATCGATGACATATCATTATTATTTTATTTTTTGAACACATGGGCTAAGAACTACAAAATATCTTAAAATAAAAAATTCTGTCTGATATTTTTATTAGGCTCGAACTACCTTAAATCGATTAACTTGTTTTCGTCCTGATAATAGCTGAAATATTGCTCAATGGATATTGAACACTTACTCATCAACCAATCCACGTATCACGCTTAAGTTGACTCTTTGCTTTCACATATATATATGAAAAAGAAAGGAAAACGGGTAAATGCCAAGGAGACAAAATTCCATATCCAGGTTAAAACGACCCAAAATAAAGCATTTGTAAAAACGTATCTCGCCTATATTAAGGGAAATATTTCATCAATCACGCTTCCAAACTGGCTTTTTTGGCCCAAAAGAACCCTCTTGGATTTTAGCTGTTTTGCTTCAACATGAATGCCTGTCTTTCTGTCTACCTGTCAACCTGTAAGTCGGTGTGTTATCCTGTTTGAAGTCTGCACGATTTTTTTCACTTTAAATGTCATCTCTTACTATATCATGTCTGCCTCTCGACCTGTCTGACTGTCGGTCTGTCGACTAGTCAACCTGTTTTCGTATATCCCTTTTAACTTTCATGTCTGTTGTCTTACATGATATTTCTTAACTTGTTTATTTCTGGTCTGCCTGAAAGGATATGGAGTAAATGCACATGAGAAAAGGTGTCTAAAACACATGACTAAACCAATCAATTGAACAACTCTAATTCTTGTTCTTCATCTTGAAGTCACCATGAGGCCTTCTTCAATAAGCTATTCTTATACCTCATAGTAAGGCCAAGACGGAATCCTTGCTAAAAGTCGAGCAACGCCATACTCATGTATCCCATCACAATTGTCTAAAGTTCGAATTGTTAACGCCGTTTCCGAAAGAGCATCCCCAGTCTGACTTCTGTGACTTGTCGTCGCTGGTTAGACAAAATCGTTTGAATTTGTGGGTTAAAGTCTTATTTTTTACTTTGGCTATAAAGAGACTATCAAATAATACAGACCACGTTTAAGTCTCGGCTGATATTTACTGATGTTTATTAAAGCGCAATACCATCTTTCAGAATCATTATGTATAGTACCCTTTTCAGAGCACGTGATTCCACCTATTTAGCTCATTTGTCGATTTCTATACTTGATTTAAACGGTATTATTTTCTAACAGTGGAATTTTATAAAGAATACATCATTATTTTTTCTCTCCATGAATTGCAATAACAATATGATATAATTCACAAAAGTATACACTGAAATCTTTATTGATTCGTAGTATTTGAGGGCTTTCTTTGCATAGCCAATCCCTAAAGAGACTAATTCTGAGTAAATATGACATTCTAAGTTGTCTTGAATTAATCTCTTGAAGTGATTCTGACATTTTTCTGTGCTTTCTCCTCTCCAATTGATATTGTTCCTTGTGCCCGGTATCCGTGTTCTATGTGCCATTATCATTTAAAGCTCCGCGGTTTTTTGTGCCCATAATTACGCACCCATTTTGGATAATTCGCCAAATAAAGATATAACGAGTGAATTCCGGGAAGTGATACTTTCAGAAAATGTCCAGTAGATATTAATGAAAAGACGGAACCATTGATGTTTTGGATATGGTCTAAAACATGAACGTCTCATCACTTTTATTGGACACATCGCCGTGAAAAATATCAAACTTGGATAATCTTATCTTTCCCCGCAGTGTATTGAAGGGTCTTAGGAAGTGAAAATTTGCCTGTGGATAACTTATTATATGTAAAATAAATATGACAATTTATTTACACCAATTTCATATGCTTTGTTGACTTATTAATAAAAATCTTTACCCACCCTACCGCATGTAAACACATATGAGCTCCGTGTTTTTTGTGCCCCTCCGGTTCCGTGTATCGGAATAACCGGCGTGATAACTCCAACAAAGACACATTCGATGGGGACTCATCTGCAAACTCCGTTGAGGTATCTTTGAACTAAAGCTATTGTATATTCACATCCAAATGGAATAATTTGCCAGAGCGCTTACAAGATGGATGGACGGACGACACCGGACATTAATTAAGATACCCCCGCATCGCGCTGCGGCGGGGATAACTAATAAGATAAATTATAAAATAAATGAACAATCGTTTATCCAGTAAAGCATATCATATAACTATTAAAGCATTTCGGTGCACTTTATTTATAGACGGTCAAAGAAATTGGAGCGAGGCAAAAATTTTTTGGACTTTTTCATAAGAAATATAGTAAAAATTCCATGTTCAATTCGTATAAATGAGTTAAAATTTTGAGTATACGGAAGTGTAATACAGTATTTTAATAACTTTTTTGGGGGGCAGTGAAAGGGTGTACGCTACCCAAAAAAGACTCCCTTGAATATGTTTTGTTTTATTTGACCCTTTTATGAATTATTTCACGCTTGTTAGTTAGAATTTGACTGGTAAAAAGCTACAAATATCTTTATTCAAAAGCTCGAATTTTTGGGAGTGCATTTTACTGTAAAACTAGGCAAAAAATATGCTAAAACAATAATGATTCCGTATATTTACGACAAATTAATTTTCATGGAGGAAAGGGTTCGCAACAAAGCACCTATACAATTATTTTCTGAACATTTCGTTCTATGGACATGAGACAGATTATTTTTTTCTCACAGTTTACAAACAAACGTGTGAAGCAAATAGCCTAAAAATAATCCAAAAAAGATTATTAAAAGACTTGAAAGTACAATATGTGCTTACCTTCAGCACATTTACAGGGTGTTGGCATTGTTGTAGATATTCCTTCCTAGTTGTTTTGTCTAAGTTTTCGTTTAATCTGGCAAAATTTAATGTGTTCAATTATTTATTTGTAAATACCCCGTGCGCAAAACAAATGAAAGCACACGGCACGGCTAGATGCCGTGTGCATATGTCGAGGTTCGACATAGTATGTTATGTCGTATGTCATTTATAAAAGTTGTAGTTAGTCTTTTACAAAATGTCGATTTCACATATAAGAACACGAAAAATGTGAAAAACACTCCAAAAAACATATCCTCTAAAGTTTTTGCAATACATATGTCAGATAACATAGAAATCCTTTATGGTAACCTCATGTTGTTTTCCCTGAATTACTTATTGATTCAATGAAAAAGGAAATATTGTATTACATATTATACGAGAAATTATATATTTTAGGGTAGAAATAAACATCTTATATTATAAGGGGACGGTCATTTGATGTTCTGGGGAGGGCTAGCAGGATTTTATCTAGAAAAATTCTATGTTTTCATGCCCATATCTAACAAACTGTATTTTCACCAAAATGTCACATCTAATTATCTTATTTGTACCCCCTATTATTCATTTCACTATACGGATTAGAATATTTATTTCCGCTGACGCTACAATTAAATTCTTATTTTGTTTTTTAAATCGCACAAGCCCCCCCCCCCCTCTAAAATCAAATTACAGCCTCGGAATACAAAATATGTTATCTGCTCACTAAATCATGTGTAATCAAATTCATAATCAATATAATATTTGTTAATGTGTTGTTAAGGTGAGCTGCAAAGGTAGAATATTTGTTAGCCTAGCTAATTTATTCACCAAAGACTAGCTTTAATATACCCTAACTAGTCATAATGTTTATCCGCTGTCCGTGTGCAAAAGTGATTAAAAGCACACGACACAGTTAGATTCCGTGTGCAAAATGTCGAGGTCCGACATACTATGTTATGTTGTATGTCACATTAATAAATTATACTTAGCCTTTCTTTTACAAAGTATCTTTTCATACATACGAACAAGGAAAATATGACAATCGTTACCAGAAATATATCTTTAATTTCCGATTGAATACATTTATACAATATGTCAGATAACATAGAAATCCTTATGTTAACCTCATGTTGTATTCTTGATCTTATTTTGACAGGTATATGTCGTATAAGTTGATTAAACACAAACAATAAATAAATGTACGGCTAATAACTCACAGGGGGGACTCCAAAAAAAATTTCAATCCATAGACTTGGACTATTTTTGGGGGTTAAAATTTCAGTTGTGGAACAGATGTCAGTAGTTTTTGGAGTTGTGATAGTATGCCTATCCCTATTGTGTTTCGACAGCTTTGCAACAATTTCTGGGAATGGTTGTAATTGTCTTACATGTCTTATTGAGGCTGACCAATGAAAGTTTTGTCAATAAAAAACAAATGACAGAGCATAAATATTCTTTGGTATTTTTGAGGGTTTAAAATTTTGGAAGGTATTTTTTGGGGTGTATAAGAACAGCTATTTTTGGTGTATTTTCATTTGTATGGGACAAGCCTATGTACGGGGAAAATTTTAGAATATGGTGCAATTATATAATTATAACTTCATTTCTACTTCATTGCCGGATGGGTTGGAACCTCTACCCTCCCTTGGTCTCTTTTGTGTGTTTTGTTTGTTTCTGTGCTTTGTGGCTGTCTGGCGTCGTTGTTTTCTGTGTTCTCGTTTTTGCTTTTCGGTTTATGGACTTCCAAATGTTTTGAATTTATCTGCACTGAAGAGACATAAGTTGTCGAAATACGCATATGCAGAAAATAAATTAACAGTAACTTCGGTATTTTGTTATTTTGCCATGTCTTTGGACATCGATTTGAGTAAATACCACTCCTTTTTCCTTCGGTATTCTACTGCCGTTGTTTGGTACAATTTTGGCTGGATCTGCCTGTGCATTATGTGAAATAGAGCAAAAATACAAGAAGACCTTCTTAATTGAAAATTAAGGGCTACGCCGAGCGCAGCATGATAAGACCACAGCATGTCGACCACTGAAATTTCAACAATTGTAAATTAACATGAATGTGGACACAGTAAGCTGGACACAATAAGGACCTTGACACATTAATTAAGGTGACAATAACTATAGTGAAAATAAAAATTAGCCCTTTTAACCTTTTATTGATCGGAAATGGTAAGAGCTAAGCAAAATTTCTTGAACCACTTAAAAGCTCACATCAGGAGAACTCCAAAGAATAAAATCGGATTGAAATCCAATTAAAAAAGGATTACTTTTTGAAATATTGCAATTTGGCCCCTTTGACACCTTAAAGCTTGGAAACCATATGAGCTACGCCAAATTTGTCGGCATGCTACTGATAGCTTTCAATGAGGAATCCAAAGAAAAAATACCATTGAAATCAGATGTAAAATTAAAATTTTAGGTAATCTACATACTTGCAATTTTGGCCCCATTCGACCCTCATATCTGGGAAAGGAGAACAGGTTATCAAAAGGCAATGTTAAGTTTTCATAAAGTATCCATTGGAAAAAAAACTGCATCAAAATCGGACTAAAAATTAAAAGAAAAACAAAATTTTTGAGATTCGCCCCCTTTAGGCTCCATTCATTTCATGGACAGTAAATGCAACGTGAAATCCGTTGACACACTACAGATTAGAAATTGCCTCAGGAGTACACTGAAAAGAACACCCATCAAAATCCGATAAATAATAAATATTCTAGAGCCCAATATATAAAAACATCCAATTTGGCCCTTTTCTTAAAAACGGGCGAGGCCAGAACGCAAAACCAATCCCAGCCTTCCTTTAGTGCCAAGGAACATTGTTTTAAATTTCATAAGGATTGATCAACTAGAACATAAGTTATCGCACGGAAACGCTGTATCTACAGACGCCGACGACGACGCCAGTATCATACCAATATACGACCTCAAAAGTTTTCGCGATCGTATAAAAAACTAGGAGATGCAAATATCATAAAATGCATCCGTGTTGATTATTTTAAAAAAACCATAGTTCAGAAATTGCATGTTACCGTGTAACACCATAAACTGCATGTTTTCGAAATGTTATAACAAATTGTTTTATTGGGATGTTTTTCCTTTTATCCCTTTCTCTCAATGTGGTCGAGGGGGTGGGGATATTAAGGTGAAAAGGAGTGCTTTAGACCCCTTTTACTTACAAGATAACAGGAAACACTTATAATGGTCGCAAATTACAATCACATGCCACAATCTACCAGGGAAATGCACACGAAAAAAACTAATACAAAGGCAAAACACAAGCGTAGACTAAGATATACACTCGGAATGTCCTGTTGAAAACGATCTTGATAAAACGAATAAAAAAGTTGTCTCGCAAATGATTCAGTGCCTTAATCATGTCATCGCAAAGTCCAGGAATAGTGATTAAGAGAAGAATCCATTATTACTGTATGGATGTCTCCTCCAACAGTTTAATCCAAGTATTCAAAGAACCGAACTGTCAGTCAAAAGAATTTGAATTCACAGATTTTCTTTTAGGCAGAGTCCATAAACAATAAATCTTACCTCAGCTGTCACAAAAGATCGTAAAAGGTTAAACCATGACAAAGAGGTTTCCGGACGAGTCAACAACTCCCACCAACTAAATGTCAGCCGCCGTGACGCTTAAATTATTTCGATGAATGGGGAATGCAGCTTGTATGACACATGTGCCTGTGGGTTTTACTCTTCCGGAACGCCTTCATCATACCTGTGTATGGGGATGTGTCGTAGGTCCTCAAGAGCACATGGAAACCTACGTATTCAGGGGGTGTTAAACATTCAAGAATACCTTAATACATACATGTCATGGAATGCTTAAGTTCTAGACCTAGATTCCAATATATCAGTGGATCGTAGCTCCTTCAGTGCTCCTTGAAAATCAATTCAAGTGATGCTTTCTTTATGAGAGTGTCTAAAATACATGTATAGGGGGTGGTCATTCCTCAAGAATGCTTGGAAAAACATTTGTCAGGTGAGGCAAACTCCTCGGGAGCGCCTGGAAACAGATTTATCAGATGATAACTTCTTTCAAAGAGCTGTATACCAGAGAATGCGAACTCCTCAAAAGCATCTGGAAACTGATTTATAGGATGATACCTTCTTTTAGAGAGCTGGGATGCTTATTTCTGCAAAGCACACACAGACATGTGTTTTGAGGGTGTTACTTCCTCCACACCGACTTTGAACGGTTAACCCATATGTCAGTTGATATCAGCGCTTTAAAAGCTCCGGAAAACGCTTTAGCCAACTGATGCCAACTTTTCTCGAGTGCCTTGCCGAAACTTTTGTGTCAAAAGATGTTAACAACATCAAGAGCGCGTACATCTGTTAACCAATCAATAAAGGGCTACACCAAGCGCAGCATAATACGACCGCAGCATATCGACCACTGAAATTTGAACAAGTGTTTAATTTAAAAGTGAATGTGGACACAGATAAGAGCTAGATGCAGTAACAAGATGAACACAGTGAGGAGCTTGACATAGTAATTAATTCGAAACAAACTAGAGAACACAAAAATTAGCCCTTTTGATCCCTGAAAGCTACCGGTATGTAAGTGTATGAGTTACACTAAATCTGTTGAAATACTACTGATAGCTTACATCAAGATGAATCTAAAGAAAAAAAATCCCATCGAAACCCGATTAAAAATAATAATTTTGTATATTTTTAAAAATTGCAATTTCTGCCTTTGACCAATTATAGTTTGGAAACGACAAGAAATATGCCAAATCTGTTGACATACTACCATAAGAAATAAATCCCATCGAAATCCAATAAAAAATATTTTACATATTTTGAAAAATTGCAATTTCTGCCCTTTTGAACCCTTATAGCCAAGAAACCGTAAAAGCTACAAATATCCGTTCGCATTTCACTGAAGCTTACAACAAGAGGAATCTAAAGAAAAAAAATCCCATCAAAATCTAATGAAAAATAAAGAATTTAGGTACCGGTAATATGCCCATTTGCAATTTTGGCGCTAGGCACCTTATAGTTCTAAAACAAAACACATTTTAAGAAATAGAATAAACAAGCACATGTTTATTTTTCATAAGGAATCCTTTTTATCCTGTTAACAAGTTACTTCTATATTTTTTTTATAGATTTGTCATGGTAAGTCATGTCATGACCATCGGCAAAATTGTCGACCGCAATTGTCCTGACTTGGTACAGGCATTACAAAAGAAATGGTAGGTTAAACAGGTTTTATGGTTAGACAAACCCCCCCTTCCATTGCAGTAGTGTCAGGTAGCAACTCAACAGCAGTCGCCATTGGAAGGTCGTAGAAATGATTATCCCAGTATTAAGTAAAGAAGAAATCTTGAAACAGGTTCCGACAGAAATTTTTCCATAAGGGACTGATATCTATTTAAGAACTTTTTTAATGATCATATGAGACGGAAATTTTTGAAGTCTTGATTAATAAAGCAGTCACGGAGATGACTAAATGAGAATGTCTAATGAGAATGTTTGCGTAATTTATGCTTGCTATCACGTAACGAATAAGCTGTGATACATACACTCTGTAAGAAGGAGAAGCTGGAATATTACTGTTCATGTGAAAACAAATGATAATTTTGAGATTAAATCGTCCCTTTTTCGCACATTTTAGTACCGAGATGACCATTTTCGTCAAATTAAAATGTAAGTCCAGAAAGATTGTAGATCTGGTCGTTTCTGTAGTATCCTTTATCTCTAATTCTGGCAGATTCATGGGATCAATGGAGGATCTAGCATCTTTTATTTTATGACCTTTTACGAGATTCTGAAAAAAATTCAGTCTCTTAAGAATATAAAAACAAGTCTGCGAGTAGAAGTGCACAATTAGTGCCCATTGGTATGCCAACTTGCTGTTGATATAAAGCACCTCCAAATGTTACAAATATATTATCAATTGGAAAATCAAGCATACAGCACACCTGTTTTTCATATTTTTCCTTTAAAATTGGTTTTTGAAAAAAAAATGTGGCTTTGAAACCTAATGCAACAATTATTTTTTTTCGAATCGGCAAAGGCTTTTTAAATGATTATTTAGATTTTTTGTTTGTTTATCACGAGAAAGTGTGGTAAACAGTGTGGAAAAAGCAAATGTTTTGAGAGAGTGTGTTTGAGAAAATGAACGAAATTTAAAATTTTCCAATAAATCCTTCGAATTTTTTAGTATCGACATGCTATTTATGTCACTTCGGGCATGAAAATAATATAAACATTTCAGATTGGAAAACAAGTGGCACAGCAGATTCTTCCACTTTAAAAGAGGAATATAAACAATAAAAAACTTAATGAATAGAACAATGGAAGCATGGCTTGATAAAGACAGAAGTAAGTGTTACAGTTATATATGTTATAGTTAAGCAACAATTAATGTATATATTTTTTGGATTTGTAAAAAATGCAATCCTGCATGATTTCAAAATTATCATAAGAAATTTCTATATCGGATTACCTGATGGTAATTCACTTTTCAAAAATAAATACAGGTAAAAATGTATTTGAGATTTAAAAAGGAGTTTTCGACATTGAGTTTGAGTTAAATCTGAAGTACAGTAATAAAGGAGAGGCAGGTTGTCAAATAATCAGCTTTTGCTTTTTGAACCTCCAAACTCCATAAAATCTACATTTCAAGTATAAGGTGCACCTGTTGGGGGGGGAGGGGGGCTTGTCAACCTCTAGAAACCTCTATAAACAGTAAATTCCAGGTATGCATCATGGAAACAAATTATTTTGAAAGTTGTGATGGAATCAGACTTAGTTTTTTTAAAGGAGCTTTGGGTTGAAAAATAACAAAATACCGAGGTTACTGCAAATTTAGGTTCTGCATATGCGCATTTCGACAACTTATGTCTCATCAGTGCAGATAAAAATAAAGACATTTGGAACTCCATGAACCGAAATATGTTTAAACGCTGATAGAGAACAAATTACCAGTAGGATCTAAATAGGAAAGCCAAAATCAGCTAAGGACAGAGCTATGCTAGAGGGAGATACTCCTTAGGTTTTAACAAATTTTCTTAAATTTAGATATTACAAATTTTCAAATAAAATCG
>MJUU01055278.1:26934-40947 GCA_002080025.1 Modiolus philippinarum | reverse complement strand
TCTGTGACATATATTTACTGGATTCTAAGTTCAACCCAGGGGGTTTCCAGTTATTTTTGGTATTCTATTTTTAATATTTATTGATTAATACTTAAATTGCTGGAACACTGACATGCATACTCGAGTGAATTTGAACATTTATTAGTTTGAACTGATAATTTTAAGAATTATTACTTGATCACTTAATTTTGAGATTTTGAGATAAATAATTGATTGTTAACTGAAGTATTGAAATATTTATGACTGATTAGTAAAGTATTTAATTTTTACATCTTATTCATTTATCATTCATGGATTTCCGCTCGGATTAAGCACATTCCGAAACACTGGTGGCAGCGGTGCTTGCTCATTTCTCGAATTTGGCAGTTAAATTTTATATTTTTATTGTCAAAAATATTTTTAATGTCCTAAAGTGAAAGTTAAAAAAAATTATTTATTAAATTTTTATTTTTTGAAATTGAGAAAGTAGTAAAAGATTGAACTTTGATATTTTTCAACCTAAATAGTAGTGTAATCTACAGGTTGAACATTTTTATACAGTCAGCAAAGTAGAGTAATCTACAGACTGTAACATATCTATTTTTACAAACCTAAAAGGTAGTGTAATCTACAGGTTGAACCTTTGTAACAAATAGCCTAAAAAATAGTGTAATCTATAGGCACAGTATTGTACACATTGGACTTAAATTATTTGGTTTTACGTGAGCAGTAAAATCGCTCTTAACATGGCACATGACATACGCCCTGGCCCAATTACTCGTTCAATGGGTGAGAATTTATATAAGTCTAGTACAAATACTGACATTACTGAGGTAGGTAATGAAGTTGCACATTTTTTGGACATTTTGATAACAGAGAGGCTATTCAAAGTTTAGAGCAACAATTAGTTCAATCTGATATTGATGGTAAAGAACATAGTCAGGCAGGTGAGAATACATGTTCTGGTTTGTTGGGAAACAGATGTCAAAGTGAAAGTGCTTTGACTATTGATAAAGGTATAACTTTAGGTACTAACAGTAATACTATTGATGAACTTAAAAATCTTAGACTGGAAAACAGGAGATTGACTTTAGATTTGTATCAGGTGAGGGGAAAACTTGACTTGTGTTCACGGGAATTAGATTATAGTAGGAGAGAGTTGGATGAGTTGAAGAGTTCCTTCACATTTACAAGTGATAATTTATATTCTGTCACTAAAGATTTAGAAGATGCTAGGTATGAATTAACTAAATCACAAAATGAGGTAACAGAATACAAAAGATCAAATACAACATACAGAAATGAAATAGCTGAGTGTAGACAGGTAAATGCACAACAGCAAGATGAGTTCAATAAGCTCCAACAAGATAATTTACAATGTGAAAAAGAGATTGAAATACTTAGAAATGAACTTTTAAGGCTGAAAGAAATAAAGGTATACAGGGAACCAGTAAGATCAGGTTTTCAAGACAGCAGTACATATGAATATAATCATGGTTATACAACAGGTAGTTATTCAGGAAATACTATGAGCAGTATGCCAGTTACAAATACATGCATGAATTATGCACCTCAAGTAGGGATATTATCCAATAGTAACTCAGGTACTTTCAACAGTAGTCATCCAGATGAACCCAAGTTTAGGATGCCATATTATAATGGAAAAAGTGACTTTGCAAGTTTCTGGAGTGTATTTCAAATTGGGGTAAGGAAGTTCAACTGGGATAATAGTAAACAAATTGAACAATTTATGTGTTGTTTAAAAGATGATGCTTTAGCATACGTTACAAAACTTCCAGCAAATGTACAAGGTAATATAATACTAATACATGAAGCATTAGACAGGAGATATGGTGAACATTTGCTTCCTGAGCAGTATAGGGAACAACTTAACCAGGTTAAGAAACAGTACAAAGAGAATTTATCAGAGTATGTTGCACATGTTTCAGACTTAGCACATAAAGCGTATCCAGGTATTAATCCCCCAGAATTACTTGATACATTGATCATTGAAAATATACTTAGAGGTTTGAATGACCAGAGTTTAGCATATGAAGTTCGTACGAAAATCCCAAAGTCAATAGATGAGACTGTGAGACTTATAACGTGGCAAGAATGCTGCAAAAATGGTAGCAAGAAAAATGTTAATATCAGACAAATAGAACAAGAGGAAGATGGTGAGTTGTCTGATCCAGAAATTAGAAAAATCAATGGAGGTAGACCTAGGTTTGCAACCGAGGAAAGATTAGAGAGTAGACTTAGGGTATTTTCCAAGGAAATAAGAAATGATTTTAAAGAAAAGATTGGTAAGCTTTCAGCAAGTTTAGACAAAACATTGTCAGGCAATGGTAGAAACAGTAACCAAAAAGCTAATGGTACATTTCAGCCTGATTTGAAGGATATCACATGTTATTCATGCCAGAAAAAAGGTCATACAAGTAGGTATTGCCCTTTGAAAGGAGACAAGCAATTCAATACCAATCGAAGAAGCAATACCACACAGGTGAATGTAAAGCCAAGTACACAAACCCAAGTTTCAAACGGTAAACTATCGTCAAACTAGAACGGGCTAAGCCTGTTGGCCAAGACTTAGACCATAGAACCAAAAATGACATTAATGATAGTGATATTTCAACAAATATGTTAAAAAGTGTTGATTTTAGTGATGTTGATTATGATAATCGAGTTGATACAGTGAAAGATAGAAATTTGAATTCTGAAAAGGGGGGAATTATAAGAGAAGAAATTGATTCAGATAAAGATAATCTGTCTTCTATTGATAGTAATGTTGAGACTAATGACTCTGATTTGGATTTGAATGAGATTGATATAGTCATTGATAGGGTCAGGTCTGTTACTTTGTCTGCTCCTTTAAGTATTGAAGGTGTCAATATCAATGCAGTAGTGGATACAGGTGCAGAGGTAACAGTGATGAGTGAATCCTTGTTTTTTAAGATACCTGAGGCTAGGCGTCCATCGTTACAAGAGGCCAAACGTAACCTGGTGGTTGCTGAGGCAGGTAAAAGGATGAGAACATTAGGTGTGGCTGAAGTTTCTGTTGTTTTAGGGCCATTAGAGTTTCTATGGTCAGTTTATGTGGCTCCGATAGGAGATAATATGCTTTTAGGCTGTGACATCATTGATGATAAAAATGTTACTACTAAACGTGGACTAGAGATAGAGGGTCAGTGGTTAGATTGGGACGTTTTACGGAAGTCAGATAAGGTTGCTAGTGTTGTTCTTAAGGAGTCTATAACTGTTCCACCCAGTTCAGAAGTAATTTTACCAGGTTGTGGAGTTGATCCTGAAGTTTTAGATACTCGATTTGGTAGTATCGAACCTGTCATAGAAGATGATAGAAAAATCATAGTGGCTAGATGTTTAATAGATCCATATAAGGAAACTATTCCTGTAAGAATTGTTAATTTAGAAAATTATCCTATTAAACTTAGGAGAAATTATTTGTTGGGGGAAATTCACCCTGTGCAATTGTTTGAACAAGTCGCTGTAGAAGAGTTGTCATTGAAAGGTGGTCAAACTGATTTGGTTTTCGGAAGCTGTAGTGATTTTCATAGAAAATTAGGAAATCAGACAAGGAGTCCTGTTAAGTCCTTAAATATTCCAGAGGAGTGGAAATGTTTGTCAATTTCAGAGTCAGATAAAATTTGTGGTGATGTTGAAAAAGATCCTGATATTCCTAAGTTGATGTATTTAGTCCTGTTTTATATGAAATTAGAAACCGTCGAAGAACTGAAGTTGTACATCATGATCGGCTGAAAGCATATTGCTGTGATGTTGTTCCTGACTGGGTAGATCATTTGAAGAACCAACTACAAATCTAAGTAAATCACAATCAGGGCATGCTGTCAGTGTTCGTTTTTGAAACACTTTATTTTTTAGTTGTACATATTGAATTTTGTAGACACAATGTCTGATGATCTTCGCTACTTCTGTGCCTGGAATGACTGTACCTTTAATACAGACAACAAAAGAAGTGGTATTTGGCATGTCATCTGTAACCACATTCCGGAAGAAAAAGTACCTTATCATTGTAGCCTATGTGGATATAGAAGCATAACGCGAAAACAGTTAGTGAAACATGTAAATTTATACAGACCACACCAACAAAAGAAAGCAGAACTAGAACTTCATGAAAATATTGATGATGAGACATATTTTAAAGTAGCTGAAATCCCGTATAATGTTACCTGGGGTCAACAGAACATTCGATCTTTTTATCATGGATCCGTTCAACCCAGTCGAAATTGTAGAGGAGGAGCAAGTTGTTGAGGAGGTTGTAGAAATGGTCACGGAGGAAGTAGATGAAGCAGAGGAGATTGTTAATGTGAATGAAATAACTGGAAGAAATGAAACACTTGACTTTACAATCACTACAGAGGATACTTCATGTCAGACAGATGAGGATGTAACAGTAAGAGATCTTAAAAGAGAAATTAACATTATGAAGGGGCAACAACAAGCAGAACTTAAGAGATTTGGATCATATATAGAAAGATTAGAGGAGAAGCTGAAACAGAGAGACCGGGAAATTGAACTATTGAGACGAAAATTGAGAGGAGATATGTGGATGGAACATCAGAGACGGGGAAGGAGTAATATCTTGTGTGCAAGAAACAATGTTTTTATTGAAGACCAAGAGAACAGTCCACCAGATAAAAAAGTCAAAAGTGTTGTAGCAAAGAAACTGTTTTAACTGTATTTTGGACATTTTGAAATTGTGTATTTTGTTGTTTAAAATGATTTAATAGTAATTGAAATTCTGGAAACATAAACTCATTCATTTCTAAAATATTTAAATTTTGAAAAGAGTAAATTGGTATAGTAACAACAAACTGAAAACAAAACTTGAATAACCATTTATTTCATAATTTGAAATTAACATCTTCTTTGACTACTTCTGAACATTCATCTGAAATATAAGTGTTTATCATATAATTTGAAATGAAAATCTTCTGTGACTGCTTTTGAACATTAATTTGAAATATTCAAGCATTTCAAACTTAATAATTGATATTTTTACTAAAACTTAAATTGAAAATTTTAAAAGTTTTCAAAAAAGTTTAAATTTTCATGATATACATGTATTTTACTACATGTATGTAAGAGTTTTTAATTTTATTTACAATGTTTTGTGAACATACTAATTTAGTATGTTTGACCTCATGCTAAAAAGGGGTGTAATCCTCAGCATGTTTACTTGTTATGTTATTGGAACATGCAGTATGCACTGGATATATATATATTTGATGTAACATGTATTGACTGTGCTAAAAAGGGGTGTAATCCTCAGCACACAAAGATGAAAAATGTGATTGAATTGTTTTACACAAGGCACTCTTTTTATTGGAGAAATTTTTAAGATAACATTGAATTGAAATAACAAAATCCTTTCAATTAAGTTTAACTATTTTGGGGACAAAATAGATACTAAGAAGGGGGCAGTGTTGTGAAACACGTTTTCATCGTACGATGTGAAGTTGATTTTGAGTAAATAATATCTTTTACACTTACGTAATTTTCATGTTGCCAAAGGATTGAATTTCGGGAATTGAATGGTTCCTTTTATCATTATTTTTAAAGTGTAGAGTTGTTTCATCCTGAAAGTTTTAGTATTTGTTGACAAATGCCGCCAACTTTCTTGACTATTTTCCATACTAGAGTTATCGGCCTTGGATTCTCGTAATCTCTGATCTGATAGTAAAACTTTTATACGAGTGCATTCCTTGTGTTATTTAATGAATAATCATTGTAAATACTGCATGATTTTAACACACTAATCGTTTAATAGTATGCATTTCACGATTAATATATTTATTATTAGATTCCATGAACTAATTTGCATATAGCGGGAATTGGAGTGTGACGTGACGTATTAGCTCTAATGTAAACAACAGCTCGGTAAGCAAATTTGAATGCCCAGCTGATCGGATGTTTTTCTGATCACACGGTCTTTTTCTAAATTGGGGATCGATTTTGACTTAACATTTAGTTAGTTTAAAGTATCTAGAGCATATATTACTAATTTTTATACAGAGTTCCAGTTAATATTTTGTCAAAAAGCAGTGTAATCTGTGACATATAGTTACTGGATTCTAAGTTCAACCCAGGGGGTTTCCAGTTATTTTTGGTATTCTATTTTTAATATTTATTGATTAATACTTAAATTGCTGGAACACTGACATGCATACTTGAGTGAATTTGAACATTTATTAGTTTGAACTGATAATTTTAAGAATTATTACTTGATCACTTAATTTTGAGATTTTGAGATAAATAATTGATTGTTAACTGAAGTATTGAAATATTTATGACTGATTAGTAAAGTATTTAATTTTTACATCTTATTCATTTATCATTCATGGATTTCCGCTCGGATTAAGCACATTCCGAAACACATACTATATCAAAACATTATAAGCCACCCTTTCAAAAAAAATGGAACAAATTTTCCCCGGATAATCTAGTTCTTACATATTTCTGAAATAAAACTGGAGGCTCAGAGCCTATATCACTCACCAGACAAAATGCTTCTGAGCCATGCAAAATGCCGATGACCAAAAAGTATGTTTTTTAACACTAGGGGATAATGTTATGCTATCTTTTCCACTGCTTTTCGTCAGATCCGATCAGTATGTGTAATCTTTGTAGAGGACCTTACCATTCATCATTCCAATATATTTTACTCAAATTTTCTTTAACAGTTTCGCTCCAAAGGAACCCCGGGGTACAGAAATGGAAACTAGTATCCCCGGCTTGCGGGGTATGACCCCTCCTGACCCCGATGGAACCCCGGGATATAGAAATAGGACCCAGCATTCCAGGCTGTGGGGTGCAACCCCTCCAAAACTGGATATCCGATGTTGTGCGGGATGAATAAATACACAACCAATCTTTCGGATGGGATGTAAACTCAGGTCTACGTGTTGTAAGAAAAACCACACTTCATGCATGTTAGAGAACCCATGTAGCAAACTCTTTTTATTGGTCCGTAGGTGGTCAGCTACAAGGTTAAATTCCCCGCCCCTTTCGGTTTCACCCAACGGTATAAGAAGCAGGAGATGCTTCCTCTACCGGTACACCTTATCTCACCCATGGTTTTTTTTAGTGGGTCCATGTTGTTCATTTGTATGTGTGTCTTCATTTTCTTTTTTGTCCCGTACTCAAGTGGTGTCCTTGTTTCTTAGTATGTCTTATTTTGCCATTGTCCGTGGATTGTTCGTTCTTTTGATTGACGGTTCGGTTCTCACTTACTTCTCTAGTGGCAGCAGGCATTTCCCGTCCCATGGTCCTTTCTATACCCGAAAGTGAGTATTTATTGATAATAAATATATAGCTAAAATATTGCTGAGTAGACGTTAAACAATATTCGGTCAACCAATCAATCTCTCCAACAGTTTCAGAGCGGATATTTATCCATAGGGTCTAATGTTAAAATATCTTACGCGCTGGTGGCAATGTTTTTTGTTGGATCAGAGTGAAATGAGCATTTGTTTAAAGGAACTTCCATATATCATTCCTGTAAAGTTTGGTTGGAATTTCTTCTGTGGTTTCAGAGGAGAAGATGAAAATGTGATTTCTTCCATAGAGTCTAATGTAAAACCTAAGTTCAGCGCTGGTGGCCCTGTAGTTTGCGGTCGGATCTCAACGACAGTAGCAATCTTTGTAAAGGACCTTACATGCATCACTCCTGTAAAGTTTGGTTGAATTTGCTTCAGTTGTTTCTGAAGAGAAGAAGATCAAACATTGAAAAATAAGCAGTGAAGCTTAAACTGAATATCAAACATTGCAGATAAAAGAATGACAGTTTTTAACCATGACCATGAGTTCAGGCGTTTGGTTAAGCAACTACCGGCAACAAAATATCGCTCATCGTGACGTCCAAATTCACCGGATGTAAAAAAAACAAACATGTTTAATGTAACTTTCAGAAGAAATTTCCTTATGTTTCAGGAGATGCTTCACATTCCAGGTCCTGAAAAGCGTCTAGACATTCTGTTTGTCAGGGGTATGCTTTTTGCAGGTCCTCAGGTCCTCAGAGTCCCTTTTCCAAGTAATGTGTCATAGGATGCTACAAGGTCCTCAAGATCGCCTTGGCGACATGTGTTGTGTATTCTTCGTTTCAAGGTCCCCAAGAGCGTCTGGGTATCATATTTGTCCAGAGATGATTTGTCTTCGAGGTCCACAAAAGCGCCTTGGCATCCGTGTTGCGGGATGATTCCTCTTTGATGTCTTCAATATCGGCTTTAAATCCTATTTGTCGGGTGCATCGTCTTCGAGGCTCGCAAGAACACCTGGATACCTAAGCGTCAGGGGAAATTTTATCTTCGAGGTCATCAATAGCGCCTGTACACCTATTTCAGGGGATACTAACTCTTCAACAGCCCCTGTACACCTATGTATCGGGAAGTTTACTGTTTCAAAGAGACTTTTGTGTTAGGAGATGCTTGGTCTTTAAGGTCTTCTTGATTGCCGGGACACCTTTTTGTCAGTGAATGCTTAGACTTCCAGGTCCTCATGAGCTGCAGGATACCTTTGTTAATGTATACTAACACTTCTCTTCGAGAACGCCCGAACAGCTTTGTGTCCGGGGATAATTCTTCAAGAGGCTTTGTCTGTCTGTTTTACAAGAGCAACTGAATACTATGTATCTGTAGAGGCTAGCTATTGCAGAGCGTCTGAACTTCTATGTGTTAAGTGATGCTTACTATTCCAGAGCAACTGGATACTTTAGTATTGGGTGATGCTTCTATGTCTTCCAGAATGCGTCCAACGATGGCTCCCAGTGGCTCTTGGCACCTATGTGTAAGGGACTGCTAACTACCCAAAGTAATTTGACATATTTGTGTCAGGTGAATGTCACTCTTCCAGGGGTTCTTGGGGCCTATATGTTGGGGAATACTAACACCTATAGAGTAATTTGACACTTATGTGCCAGGTCATGAACTGAATGAGGGGTTGTCAACATACATGAAATGGCAAAGTATTCTTACAATCGCAGTTATCCGTTGCCCGATTGAAAGACTAACAGAAGACAATCACAACGCTTAAATGACCACAGGGCATTCATATACATGTTTCTACCTCAGTATAACACTGATTAAAATTTGAAAATCAGATATATTTTAAAGTTAAATAAAAAAAATACTAGTAAAAGTGATTAATCAACTAACAAAAATCAGTTACCGGAAACGCGGTTACTTTGATTTATCCCCGACAGAAAATGGAGTGGTATTTTCATACTAGAATTGCAGGAGTTACAATATCTACTTAATATTTTAGATATGGGTAATTACCTAATAACCAAATTACCGAACAGAACTGTCAAGAGCCAAATGTCAAAGAGGCAAAACGACAAAGCAGGTGGAAAAACACCGGAAAATTGTCGCCAACAATGATCCTGACTTGGTACAACGGGCACTTCAAAAGAAACGATGGGTTTACCCGATTTTATGACACTCCCACCCCTTCCCCATTTTCCATTGCAGCAATATCAACAAAATTGCTATTGAAAGGTCGTAGACAGTATTTAAAAAATCTTGAATCAGAGTTTAAACCAAAACTTCAAGTTTTCCACAAGAGACTGATATCTATTAAAATGATAGTTTAAGTCCGTTTCTTCGTTTGAGTGCCATAATAACTGTGACATCAATATAAGATTTAAATGTGATTTTATAATCCATGTGGAAATGTTAAAATAGAGTAAAATCTTTTTACTTAAAAAAATATTAAGAAGAGATAATTTTCAGTTATAAAATATATTTTTGGGATTAAAGAGAGACACTGTGACAAGGTTTAAGACGAAGAAATTGTCTTAATATTATTGACCAGACTAAAGCATATTTCACTGGGATTAAAGAGAGACACTGTGACAAGGTTTAAGACGAAGAAATTGTCTTAATATTATTGACCAGACTAAAGCATATTTCACTTTACAATGTGCCTTCCAGTAACCATCATGCACAGCTTGTCTGAAAAGCAGAATATGACAGAAATTATTGGGTTGTATTTTCAAAGTGTTGAACGGATGCGGACAAAGATCAAGGTAAATATTCAATACTTTGGTGTGATTTTTTATTAATTTTCATTCAAATATGCTCTCATTAATTTGTTTTTGGCACTTGATTTGTTTAACTTCATATACTTTTATATATAAATGAATGGTGGTAAAACGATCAGTGGCAACTAGTGTAGGACAAACATGATATAAAAAAACTTTTCTGAGTATAATCTTAAGGCTGAAATAAGAAACGGTGTCATTCTCATTCTTAAGGATATCTTCTGAAAATTCAAGCTTTCTGAACATTGATATTAATATTAGCTGTTCACTACATTTAAGGTAGATGGGTACTCCAAATTTTTTTCCATAGATTTTTTTTATTTTTACAGGAAAGTTTCCTTATTATATAAGCATTGAAATAAAATAATAAAAAAGGGGGGTCACCGTGCTTGTTTTTAAAATAACTGATGTCAAAATAATTAAATATTTCTAATGAATATATAGGGAAAAACAGGTATATTGTTGATTTNTTGTCACCGGCTTCGTCCTTGCAGTCGATGTCTTCAACTTTATCATTAGATAGTTGTAATAAATCTTCCAGAGACACACCTAGTTTTTCCGCTATTTCCTTGAATCTTCGAATTAGTTCCCTGTGGTAATGTTGTTCTAAGTTCTTTGCGTAAAGAAAAATTTTGTCGTAATACAATAAGGGTTTAAATAAAAGGTGCATTAGCAAATTCGTCTTGCCCGACCCGGACGGGCCCACGGCGAGTAAGCGGAAGTAATCACTCGGCATATTTTCTGCTCCTTGTATTGTTTTAAAATTATTCGTATTAGACTTTTCTGAAAAATATGCGGGAATCGTTGTCATTTTTTATAACCCGAATATTTTATTAGATAAAAAATTATGAGTGTATTTCAGGTAGGAGGGTGCATAACCGTTGTGGTAAGTAATAATGTTTGACTTTTATCATAAAAAAATCTGTCTGTGCATTTAACCTTGGCTATAACTTTTGACCTATTAAAGATATACGACCAGTATTTATACTAGGCAAATGTATATATTTAATCAAGAGGAAAATGAATATGACAAAAAATTAGGCCAGGTCAAAGGTCAAGGTTTTTTAGGTCACAGAGGTTGCAGCCTCTATATGATGAGGTGTGAGGAACATCCTATAATTTTCAGTCATGTCAGATGCATACTGCCAGCTTGACGAAAAGTGAACTCAATTAAGAAATGTATTGAATCGTGAACTTTCATTGCTTTTACAAGGTTTGATTTCAAAATTTGTATGCAGCCTATATATACCATTAGTTTTAGGGAATATTATAAGTTATCATGCATTGAACCAACTAACATGATTATTTAGATAGTGTCGAAAATCGTTGAACGGTAAGGCGTCAGCCGCACCGTTCAACAATTTTCGACACTATCTAAATAATCATGTTAGTTGGTTCAATGCATGATAATATTTTTGTGCGGTTATGCTAACCACAGTTTGCATTAAACTACGAAAACGATAATTACAAAATGACCTACATTTAACTACACGATTCTAAAAATAAACACTATACCAAGTGACAGCGTAACATGAACAATACACAACCGACTGATGTATTGATTTTTCAAGTTGTATAAAGATTGTACCAGCAAAATGACGTTTTCGAAATACACTGAGCGGAAACCAGATAAAACATTTCATATAATTTACATGTTATTCCAAATAAAGATGTTTTTCGTATTTTAATTTTCAGGCTGAAATTACTGTTACATTACGTAGAAGTAAACTATGTTTAATGTCGATGTGTTTATTTTTCTATGCTTACTGCATGTTTGTTAATGTGAACCACTACATTATCACGATTATTGATTTTCTTGTGTATGGCGGACATGGTTATTTAGCAGGTGGTTAATCAGCCAATAGAATCCAAGTTTACATCCGCATAACCGCACAATATAAGTTATCATGCATTGAACCAACTAATATGATTATTTAGATAGTGTTGAAAATTGTTGAACGGCAAGCGACCTTCAGGTCGCGCCGTTCAACCATTTTCGACACTATCTAAATAATCCTATTAGTTGGTTCAATGCATGATAACATTTTTGTGCGGTTATGCAACCCTGTTTGTAGAAAACGATAATTACAAAATGACCTATATTTAACTACACGATTATACACATAAACGCTATGTCGACTGACCGCGTACTCTGGACAATACACAGCCGAATGACGTATTGATTTTTGCATGTTGTTTAAACATGATAAAGTTTACATGGCGTTTCGTGATACATGGAGCGAAAACCTTTGAAAATGAATGCAAATAAAATATTTCATATAATTTACATGTTTTTTCCAAGTATAGATGTATTTCACATTTTAATTTTTTAATGTAAATATCAGGCTGAAATTAGTTTTACATTACGTGGACGTAAACTTTAATTACGATATGTTTATTCATCCATGCTTACTGCATGTTTGTGAATTTTGTCCTTATGTACAATTCTCATATGTACGCTTTTGAATGACTTTGGTCTACATGTAGGTGAAACGATTATTGATTGTCTTGTATAGGGTGGACATGGTTATTCAGCAGGTGGTTAATCAGCCAATAGAATCCAAGTTTACATCCGCATAACCGCACAATTGGTTTTGAAGCATATATTGAGCTGACTTATTATTCATGTGACTAATCGAGCGAAGAATAATGTACTAATTTCAACAAAAAATTTCCACATTCTTTAAATTAATTTTCAACTGAAAATGAAAATGTATCTTTTTTCAGTAAGTCATGTTTTAACATACATTAAGGCATTATTGTGATA
Source organism: Modiolus philippinarum (assembly GCA_002080025.1). Taxonomy (NCBI): domain Eukaryota; kingdom Metazoa; phylum Mollusca; class Bivalvia; order Mytilida; family Modiolidae; genus Modiolus; species Modiolus philippinarum. The sequence continues at coordinate 28,123 of MJUU01055278.1, read as the reverse complement.
TAAAGATGAAGAACAACCATAAAAGCATTGTTTCATTGATTTTGGTTTTAACTTGTATATGTTTAGACTTCGTCTCATGAGCTTTTACTCCAGTTTTACATTTGTTTATGTAAAACTGGAGTTTGTCTCTCCTGCAGTGTTGAGTCTGTATAAAGATTCCCCGTGCGAGAGATGTGTGCTATCTATATATTTCAGTTATATGGTGTACTTGTTCTTGAAAGAATTTATCATATGGTTACACTATCATACTTTCAAATTTTAGCTTTTTATTTCATTTTTTCCATTATTTCCAAATGCTATTCTAACCACCTGTTTATAGTTCCTATTTCTTACCATTAAATTATGCCAAGTTTTATGATAGACAGATTCATTTTAATAAAGCACTCTTTGAAAAGGGTTAGTTATCTATATATTATACAATAAAAATACAGTACACAAAATTACTTCTGAATTTAAAATTTGATGTTTTTGAACTCTGAATGCTTCTGTTTGCTGCTACTTTTTATTATAGCCTTCATGACATTGGCGTCGATAGCATTGTAAAAATCATTGAAAGCTTTTCTAGAATTTGCATAACCTCCTGATTTAACATGAGAATCACTGATATAACCATCCTTTCTATTATTTGTAGTCCATTGCAGTTCTGAAGCCATTACAAGTACTGGAGTTGTTGGTTCCATACTGTCTGTTTCCTCTGAGCTAGTACTACTTGTCTGACGACTACGTATTGGTCTGTGTACATCTGGAGTAGATCTTTTGATTGAATTACTTGTTGCTGATTCTTGGTAATCATCTAAACAACTGCTATACCTGTTTGGATAACTCCGCGATGGTTTGTGAGTGTCAGATATGTCTGTGTATCGACCATATCCTGCAATCATAATCGGTAACTATTTTATTAATATAGTTATTTAAAAAGGATAGTAAAAATTATGTCACTGAAATACAATTAAATCAAATCAAATTGACTGTTACTTCTTGTTCAGTTTCATTTGGATGATAGCATGATAATTGTTAATCATTGTAAGGGAGGTAATGCATAGAAGTTTTAATTTGTCCAAAATTCTTCCAATATCTTATATTGATTTCCAGCATCAGTAAAGAGAAGGAAATGGGGAATACATAATCCAAAAGGACGTTAATTTAAATGAAACACAAATGGTGTGTCAGTGAAAGTGGTATATATATA
>MJUU01055278.1:0-16115 GCA_002080025.1 Modiolus philippinarum | reverse complement strand
CATATATATATATATATATATATATATATATATAATGGATGTCATTACTATCATATTGACCCTAATAAAAGCCACAATAGAAATGACAATTGAACAAACCATAAACAAAAATGCTACATGTCAAGATGGTTTTCTGATTCTACTACTTAGTGTACAACTCCACGCTGAAGAGCAAAATATGCTGCGAGAATACTTGAACTGACCGATATAATTTCTTAATAGCCATCGTTGTAGAAGAAACTTCGGCCACCTAAGATTTAAGAAAAATAGGCAAAGATAAACGATCTGCTCTTTTACAACCCATTCAGCACAGAACATAGTTCTGATGAGTTGATTGCTTGTCACTCCTGCAAACCCAGGTGTGGCATCACTTGCTTAATGGTGGTACCTGTTTGTAAGACTATGCGGAAGAATGTAAAAAATTAAAAGACAGGTGGTTAAACATACCGTTAACATGGTAAAGAGCTTGAGTCCTATCAATCGGAGCAAATTAAATATAAGTGAGAAAACGTCCAATAGCGCTTGATAAAATAGCATAGACGAAGCAGACCTAAATATGTTTGGGTAAGTTGTCCTGCTATCTTTGCAAAATGACGTCAGCCTTGAGGTGATATTTTCTTACCCTTTTGACGAACTTTCGTGGTCTTCAGCTGCAACAGGTTGTATGCCAGTGTAAATGGACAGGGGAGAGCTGTAACATTACCTCGAATCAACAGTAGACCCGCTATTCACCAAAAAAACATTGTTGTTCATATCTTAAATGGCAAAGCAACACATATCTATTCCTGATTTTGTAACTGAAACGTACAATCAATTTTGAACGAAAACGGGGGGGGGGGGGGTTCCACAAACATGTTCATGATATCTGGACCTAAGACCAAACTCTAAAAGACTGGAATAGTTTTATTGAAAACGAGGACAACAACACCCAGTTGTTACAGCTTCTTTTCCCCCAGTCCAGTTGAAATCGAAAAATTATGCTAGATACCTTCAAGGTCGATCTGGCTTCTATGCCCTAGGAGAATCGAGTCGTGATGGAATCAGTGTTGAGGATCTAGTTTTTTCGTCACGTGAGGCAAACACCAAGACAATTCTTCATTGTATGCACGTGAGTGTCACAGAGATTACTCTGTCGGAGACGTCGGAGATTACTGCCTGCCAATGATATTCTTCCGAAAAAAGGAAATGCAATTTACTCTGTATATATTATCAGCCTTTCTGGTTGTGATACTTCCAGTGCATTTGTTCAAAGAGAGAAGATATTGCTTCTTAACCTTGCTGAAAAGCATGCGCAAAATATATATTTTCTTGAAGGCTGTAGCACCGACTTGATAACAAGTATAGATAAGTTTGTGTTTGCTGTGTATGGAGAACCGAAGTAGACAGATTCTAAGAAGGACCAGAGTGGTGGAAATGAATAATATCGATATGAGTCTGCTGTTATCATTGTAGGATTCTCTTGCTTAATATTAACTTTTAGACATATATTTGGTTGCATGCTGTTAAAAAGCAGCCGGACTCATTTCAATATTGTAAAATAGTTAAATAAAATGTATAACAATTTTGCATAATTTTGCCAAGCCAGTGTACATATTTATCTATGCGATATTGCAACAAAAGTGCTTTACAAGTGGAGTTACTGTTCTTTCTCTACATTATACAAAAATCTGACTGACATTAAATTATTTGAATGATGGTGTTTTCAATTGCTCATCATTTTGTTACGGCCAAATGATTCCTCTCTCTAAGTTCTAAACAATGGCAGAAGAATACCGAAGGAACAAAGAACAAGATCACAAAAATCGAAGTCCACAGACAATGCAAAAGTAAGAACATCAGAAGACGGAAGACCAAAGACGCTACACAACCACAAAACGCAAACACTACAAATACAAGAATAAAAACTAAACAGTTGAATAAATCTTCTTGATGTTGTTATAGCCAAATGTTTCCTTTCTGTAAATTTGAACATTTGAATTACGTATCCTGATGTTGCTACAACATCTCGACTGAAAGATTTAATTCTTGTTAAAACGGTTAACGAAGATATTGGTACACTGTTGTATGTAGAGAACAAGCTTACTTTGTGAAAAATGACTCCGAATCGGAGAAAAAATATACAGAAGAAGGATTAAAGTCTTTGAGATTCTGATCGACAATATATTTGTCCAATTTAGAGGACTTGTTTTCAACAGATTATCGGAATTCCAATAGGCACAAACTGTGCACCTCTTTTAGCTGATCTGTTTCTCCATTCTGATGAAGCTGAATCCAATTTAGAGGACTTGTTTTCAACAGACTATCGGAATTCCAATAGGCACAAACTGTGCACCTCTTCTAGCTGATCTGTTTCTCCAGATTTTAGCTTCCGTTATATAGAATATATTTTGTCCCTAACAGCTCACGCTTTGGTGATTTTGTTCATCTGATCTATCCAAAAGAGCTCAAAATTAAGGGATACTACAGATACTTCCACATCGATCCTATTCCTTGACGCTCTTCTTGAAATTGACGACAGAGGTAAACTTCAAACTTAGCTGTATTGCAAACGCGATGACTTCACTTTTCCAATAATCAACTTCCCTTTTACTTGTAGCAAAATTCCAACAGCGCCGCCATATGGAGTTTACATCTTCCAGCACATTCGCTACTCAAGGGCCTGTGGTCAATACAGTGACTTCCTTGATAGGCTCCTTAAACAAGTTTGCGTTACCCATAACTTGAAGTCACCACTACAGATGTTTTGCGGTGGACATCTTGTGAACAGCTATGGAATATCTGTATTACGGATGACAACATATCATTCCCTTTAAAAGCTTAATTGTTGTTTTCTCTACCGGATTAGGAGATTCTTACTCTACCGGTGTACCATATCTCACCAATGGTTTTCATTGGGTCCGTGTTTTTCATTTTTGCATGTGTGTGTGTCCTTTCTGTGCAGTGCTCGTGTTATGCCTTTCTTTCTTTGTTTTTTTCCAATGTTGCCATCATCGTTGTATTATTTGCTTTAGATTGATGGTTCGGTTCTCACTTATGTTGTTACATTCCAAGATTCCAATTTAACGTTTCTAACAGTTTATTTACTCATCCTGGTGTTTTTACATCCAAATGTTCACCTTCTTGAAGTTTTGAACAGTAGATTTGTCTTTTCTGCTGATGTAATGGTCTTTAAATTTGACCGGTTGAATTACTCATACTGATGTTGTTACCGCCGAATGTTTATTTCTAAATTTTGAACAGCTGAATTACTTATCCTTATAATTGTAACAACTGAATATTTCATTTCTTACAAGTTTTGAACATCCTGATGTTGTTACATCCGCATGCCTCTTTTTTATAAGTTTTAAACAATTGAGTTTCTCATCTTTGTGTTAATAGAGCCATAAGTGTCCTTTCTTCAAGTCTTGATACATCCGTGAACGAATGAGGAACATTGAATTACTCATCGTGGTGTTTCTATAGCTGACTGTTTCTTTAAGTTTAGAACAGCCTAATGTTTTCATTCTTCGCGTTTTGAATAGTTGGACTACCTATTATTCTGATCTAACATTTAAATGTTTCCTTTCTTTGAGTTTAGAACAATTGAATAACTAATGCTGATGTTGTTACAGCCTAATGTTTTCATTCTTCACGCTTTGAACAGTTGGACTACCTATCATTGTGTTCTAACATTTAAATGTTTTCATTCTTCACGTTTTGAATAGTTGGACTACCTATCATTGTGTTCGAACATTTAAATGTTTCCTTTCTTTAAGTTTAGAACAGTTGAATAACTAATGCTGATGTTGTTACAGCGTAATGTGTCCTTTCGCGACGTTTTGAACAGTTGGACTACGTATCATTGTGTTCTAACATGTAAATGTTTATATTCTTCACGTTTTGAACAGTTGGACCATACCTATCATTGTGTTCTAACATTTAAATGTTTCCATTTTTCACGCTTTGAACAGTTGGACTACCTGTCATTGTGTTCTAGCATCTAAATGTTTCCATTTTTCACGCTTTGAACAGTTGGACTACCTGTCTTTGTGTTCTAGCATTTAAATGTTTCCATTTTTCACGCTTTGAACAGTTTGACTACCTTTCACGTTTTGAACATTTTAATGTTTCCATTCTTCGTTTTGAACAGTTGGATTACCTATCACTGTGATCTAACATTAAAATGTTTCCTTTCTTTAAGTTTAGAACAGTTGAATGACTAATCCTTATGTTGTTACAGTCAAATGTTTCCATTCTTTAAGTTTTGAACAGTTGAACTATCCATCCTGATGTTTTAACATTTAAATGTTTCCTTTCTTCAAGTTTTGAACAGTTGGACTACCTATCACTGTGTTCTAACATTAAAATGTTTCCTTTCTTCAAGTTTTGAACACTTGGACTACCTATTATTGTGTTCTATAACATTAAAATGCTCCCATTCTTCAAGTTTTAAACAGTTGGACAACCCATTCCGGTGTTCTAACGTTAGAATGTTCCCTTTCTTCAAGTTTTGAACAGTTGGACTACCTCTCATTGTGTTCTAACATTAAAATGTTCCCTTTATTCAAATTTTGAACAGTTGGACTACTTATCATTGTGTTCTAACATTAAAATGCTTCCAATCTTCAAGTTTTGAACAGATGGACTACCCTTCCCGGTGTTCTGCTTTCTTCGAGTTTTGAACAGAATGACAATGACTATGTCATGTCTTACAGAAATAAGAAGACAATATAAGTACTGATTACATTGTCAGGTCATACAGATTAAAGACTTGTTTGGTATTATCGAAAAACATATCTAAATATGAAGTCAACTTTTTGCTTTGCGATCTTCAATTCCCTGGGTACTAAGTTGTAAGTACTTATTATTGTTTTGTCTTACCCTTTACGTAATGACAAGATTTCAACATGGTGAGAGATATAATTCTAATTTCTTTGTAATATACTTTTCTCTTTAGGATTTACTAATGATTAGTTTAATTATTATACTTAAATATTTCATACACTGAAACTTCTATATGTTGATGATTGGTAAGAAAACAAAACAATATTGGACTCAAATAATGAAACGTTCAAAATAAATTCGTTGCACAATACCGATGCCATATTTACTACAACCAGAGGCAAGACTCTCAAACTCTGAAGTATACATATAAGAAATGAACAAATAACTGAGTCATTCTCGTTCGTCCATAAGAAAACCCAAGATTCCTAATTCCAAATACAAATTGCTTCAAATAACAAAATGGGAAAGTTATACTGTTATTTTAGTTTCTGCAGTGAACCGATGATTTCTGATCCATTACAACCCATTTCTCGTTTTTTCATAAAGAAAACTACTTATTCAATATACAACTCATTCTGCGTGTGTTTCAAAGTGGACCGAATATTCCATTTAAACTCATTTCTTGTGTTTTTCAAAGTGAAGCAATGATTTCTTACCCCAGTACAACTCGTTTCTTGTGTGTTCCAAAGGAGAGCGATGATTCCTTATTCTATTATTTCTCATAGGTCGTGTGTTTTTCAAAGTGAAGCAATAATTCTTAATTCTATTAGAACTCATTTTTTTCTTGTGTTTCTAAGGGGAGAAAGATTTTTTATTCCATTACAACTCATTTTTCGTTAGTTTCAGAGGGAGCGATGATTTCTGATACCGTTACAACACATTGTTTTCCGCCTAAAATGAGGTGATGATTTGCCATTCCATTGCAACCAATAACTAGAGTGTCAGAGGGCTGCGATGATTTCTGATTTAATTACAACTCATAGTTCGTAAGTTTCAATTTCTTTTTACATTACATCTTGTGTTTCGTGTGTTGCAAACGGTAGCAATAATTCCTAGATCCAATGCAACTCAATTCTCTTGTGTTACAAAGGGCAGCAACGATTTCTGATTGCCTTAAAACGCATTTCTGATGCGTTTATAAAAATTAGCAATGATGGCATACAACACATTTATTGTGTTCCCAAGAAAGCGATTATTTTTTATCCAGTTATAACGTTTTAAGATCCGTGCTTCGATCGTTAAAACTCATTTCTTGTGTGTTTCGATGAGAAGCGATGAGATTCTTTATGTTTCAAAGATCACAGCAACTCGTGTGTTTCAAAGTGAAGCGATATTTGTTATTCCATTACAGCTCATTTATCGTGTGTTTCATTGGCGGATAAAATGGGAGGCTCCGGGGATTTCAACCCCCCCTTTTAGACAATCATGTGTTTTTTAATGATTATTAATGATGTTTTACTATGAAATACCCCCAAAAAGTTCCGCACTTTTATTTCATTTCTTATTGGAACCCCCTCCCCCTTTTCAAATTGCCTGGCTCTGCACCTGTGTTTTAAATAGTAGCAATAATTTGTTATTCCATTTCAACTCACCTCTTTTGTGTTTCAAAAGGAAGTGATTGTTCTTGATTCCATTATAACAGGTTTTCCATGTGTTCTATAAAAGCAATGATTCCCGATTGTATCACAATTAATTTTCGTGTGTTTAAATCCCTATTTCTTAATCCATTACAACTAATTTCTCATATGTTTATAATGGAAGCAAATATTCCTGATTCAATTACAACTCAATTCTAGTTTGTTGGCAGGAAAGCGATGATTTCTAGTTCACTTATAACCCATTTGTCATGAGTTTCAAAGGAAACCGTTGATTTCTAATTCCATTACAACACATTCCTCTTGTGTTTGTAAAATTAGCAATGCCCTTTTTTATTCTAATTCAGCTCGAATGTCTCGAATGTTTCAAAAATTTATTTATTCAGTTACAACTAATTCCTCGTATGTTTAAGATGCCTGCTTCGTAACAACTCATGATTTGTTTGTTTCAATGAGAAGCGATGATTCCCGATTCCATTACAACTAATTTCCCGCATGTTTCAAGGTCCTAGCTCCAATACAAGACATAAACTGCTTTTGTTAATTACTCATGTCTTGTGACCAATGGGTCTCCATACTGTTGTATTTCCGGGTAATCAATGAATACCTACAAATGAAAGAGAACAATATTTTTCAACCTCCAAGTGACTGGAGAGCTTTTATTATATCCATGTATATAAAAACATTTTCTAGACAGGGCTAAAAATGCATGGGTGCTCCATGCAACACATGTGTCGTCTGCACTATATAAATTTGGAAATTCCTGTGCTTGAAATAGAATTGTTGCAAATGTACATTATATACGGAAGCATGCATTCCTCCAAGTTTAGTAGAAAAATAGAGGCGTTTATGAGGAGTTGTGGATAATGGAGGCATACCCTAAACTTGATAACCTAAAGTGCAAGTTCAATGATAATATGGAATTCTGGAATCAAATGAAAAAAAAAGTAAAACAAAATGCATGGTGAGCATCTGTTATATACACTAAAATATTCCTGTAAGTTTGGTTGAACAATATAAAGCTGTTTAGGAGGAGTTGTGGATAATGGAACATATCTTAAGACTCCAATATGCTAAAATGACAAAGTCTAAAAATAGCGTAAAATCTGGAAAAAAAAGAAAAACCAAATAATTGTGTCAAATATATACTCTAGAAAGCATTCCTGCAAGTCAGTTTGAAAAATACAAAGCCTCTTAGGAGGAATTATTGGTAATGGAGACGTGCTCTCAACGCCTAGTTTTCTTACATTCGACTTGATGAGTGCCCTGTGTTTGTCTATATGTTGTAGTTGTCCACTAGCTTAAGACACTAGTGCTTTTGTCGGGCAAAGGATGACAGTGATTATAAGAGCACTTTGCCAGTTTAATTGATGTTTGTTGACAATCCCGCACCCATGACCAAGAAAGACATGGATGTAGCGTTGCTCGACAATTAGCAAAGAATTCCGCTTAAACCGGTGCTAGGGGCCGTCTTGAACTTACTATGAGGTATGAGCAAAGCTCATTGTTGAAGGCCTCATGGTGACTTCAAGATGAAGAACAACAATAAAAGCGTTGTTCCTTTGCTTATTTTTTACCATGTATTTGTAGAGACTTTGTCTCATGTGCATTTACTCCATATCTTTTTATTCACCATCAAATAAGCTAAAATGACAAAGTCCAAAAGACAGTATAAAAACTGGGGAAAAAGACAAAAATAAAGAAAACAAAATGCATGGTGTTCATTTCCAACACCTGCAAGTTTGGTTGAAAAATACAAAACATTTCAGGAGTTGCGGAAAATGGAGACGTGCCATCTAGACTCAAATAAGCTAAAATAAAAAAAACAAATCGCATAGTCACATCTCCAATATATACTGAAGCATTCCTGCAAGTTGGTTAAAAAGTTCCGAGTGGTTTAGGAGGAGATGCGGATAATGCTTAAAATTTTTGAGCCATACAGACGGACAGACAGACGGACGGACGCAAGACGACGGATAGTGATCCCAGGCGACACAAAAATAAATTATCACGAAAAAGATTTGAAATGGATTAAGAGGATTAGAAAAAAAACAACCTTATCCGTCAAATAACTTAATACGTCAAAATGTTACGATGTCACAGTAACATCATATTGTACGTCAATATTTGAAAACTGCTTCAATGCTTATGATTACTCAATATGAGTTATGGCAATATGCATGCAGCAAATAGCAGCATTGTCTACATGGTTTTAATTAATTAGGTAGTTCAGCACCATATCTAGCCCCATGTCTAGCGCGCTTTATAAATTAATTAGGTAGCTCAACACATCGTCCAACACATTCTGGACTGTCTCTACTCCTACAATGTATTGCCTATACTGTATGCATATATTCTAAATGACAATTAAAAAATTCTCCATGAGGTTCAAATGTTAGATTAGAAGTGTTTACTTCATTGATAAATCCTCAAAAACAAGATCACATTGCTAACCCCCGGAGCTGCAAAAATAATTGAATGAAATTGACGGCATGCAATCTGCCAATCAACATATATTTCCTTTGATGTTTATTAAACTATTGTTATCTAGAGAATCAACCATTCAGCATCTCTTTGATGTTTGAAACCAGAGTTAAAATGAGCTGCCGGTTAAAACAAATGGTGACTATGATTGATAACAATATACAAGATTGTATTGTTCCATGTTACCGTATGGTCATCTATAATGGTTAAAAGCTATTATTTATCAATTTGTGCGCTGTCATAAATATATTTAAGCCATATTCTTTAGATATGCAATCAGTTCTATGTGCTATGTTTGTAAGAAAAATCTTAAATATTTTGAGTTGAATAACATATCATTTGCTAAATTACAGCAAAACTCCACATTTCCTCGTTCTTATCACAGCAAATTCCAATCAAATATCCTGAATGTTCTCTTTTTATCAAATGTGTGATTTTAGATCAATTACTTACAGTAGCAACTGAATATTTAATATACTGACTTTATTAGAACCAGTATCAAACTAAACGTAAATCAACCGTAATATGATCATGGAAATGTTTGTATTCCGGCACACATATGAAGCCGTGATTAATTGTTTCTTATCAACAATTTCCCTTTTCTTCATTGCAATCTCTTGGTTTGTCTAAGTTTTTCCGATTGATTTGACTTTTAGTATCAAGATACACAAGGTGAAAAAAGTGTGGTAGTGTTTCATTTTCTGGCATGTTATTTGCGGATTTTTTTCCGTTTGTTGTCGTGCTGGAGTGTCGTTATTTGATGCATTACATGAAAAGGGGTAAAATTGCAATTCCAATTTCCGATGACTTTGTTTTTCTGGCACGTAATGGTGCTTTTCAATATAGACAGTGCTTATAGTGTTGTCTTTATAATTTTGGTCAGTTAAATACAGGCGGTTGTAGTATATTCACAAGAATGGTGAAAATCACAAATGATCAATACAGGAAAAACAAGAGAACTTTTACATGTAGATGTCAGATCAGATGTTCCAAATCTGCGTAACTTCTGTAACAATTGTGTACTGAACTTGCTTTCTGTTATAATTGTGTGAGTACCTTATATTACAAATGTGTTACAAATGCACCGTTAGTTACAAAATGATTAGCCTCTCATGACATCATCATAAGATTTTAATGCCCGGGATAAACGGCATATTTTGTAACAGCAACCAAACCTAGGGGTTTCATGTCAACGAATCAGCAATGAGCTTTGGAAATTGCTATTCCATAGGAAAAAGTCTTCAATATTCATAAAATACGCATCCCTTTGTTTGAAATCCAACGTATCATCGTTCAACTGTTGACTATAGAAAGCCAAGATATCTCTCGATTCTTTTGATATGGTGTTTGTGTATTGTTGGTATCTCTTGTGATCCTTTTTTCTTTTTCCCAGACATTTGACACAGCCATATTGTTTCCATAGTTTCTCTAAATCTTCTTATCATTAGTTTGACTAAATTAACGTGTTCATGCACTGACTGTTTCATTTTGAGGAAAACCATCTCAGCCCTCAATTACTCTCGTTTAGCATTTGGGATAAACATCATCCTTTAAATCTTTGGTCTATCGGTGTGGTCTGTATTTGTTTGTCTTCAGTATCCTGCAGTGATTATAGATGGTCAATGAAAGGAACTTTCTGATGTTTCTTATTCATTACCAAACAGTAATGTGAAGATTGCTCAAATACGACTACATCAAATAACACCAACTTGTATCCTGGTTTGATTCCAATTTAATCTTTACTTGGTCTGCTGGAAGTAGTGCAATTCTGATAGGTTCTGCTAGGTATATTTAATACTAGATAAGTTGGAACTAGAAAAACTGTGAGCAAATTTCACAAATATATACCCCCCGCTCAAATCAAAATTTTAAATAGATGGTGCACAATGGCAATGTGTACTGAGCATTCTGTGAAAGTTTCATTCGATTTCACCAAGTAGTGTTTTTTTTATGAAATAAACAATAATTTACTGCTTGTGCTGTCATCAAGTCTCCCCTTCTCTATGACATCTGTTGCCATCATACGTTTTGTGTTCTAGTGGAGCGTGCAGAACATCATTTGTTGTCGATACCATGTTGCACCAGTTTTCCCACATGAGTTAATATTTGTTCTGGGACTTCGTCAGTGCTTATGACACGTGTTTCTGATGATCTCCTAAGATGAAAAAAAAATGTCATTGATAAATTTTCAAAAAATTATGATATTGTGCAACTTGCCTTCGATGTGTAGTTGTGACAATATCTGGCCGTCATCGTGTACTGCTCGGCTTAATTAGTTTTAAGTTTTCAGCTCCGGTATTGCAGGCACAAGTCAACTATTCTTTTATTGACAACTATAGCTGTTGATGGCGTCACTGATTCTCTCTATTACTGAAACTGTGTATAAACATTAAATATTGAAAGCGCAGTTTTATCTGATAAGACATAAAAAAGCCATTTTTATCAACCCCGTCCTATCGATCCAAAGACGGAGCGACAAAAGCTGTGTTTGGGCACTATAACAAACCCTAGTTTACATCAGTGCTGTGGGAGATTGTTACCTATGTTAACGAAATGTTGAAGTCAAAACGGATTTATGCTGGAAAAGTTTGTTTCCTTGGTTACTTGTAAATATAGATGTATATATGGTGCTTCAGCAGAAACAATGATCATGCCTTTCCAATTACACCCACAAAGTAATTGCTCCTCTGTCTGTGGCTGACCATGAGCTCATGTAGGCTATTTCAATTTTGATCAGGGTAAAACTCCGTTTTATCACACCCATGGACTCATATTTTGTGATCGATGAGCAGAAATGAATGATTTTAGGTGTTCACAGTCGACTAGGACACCATTCGGACAATATTCCAATGAAATCCATATTTGAGATTATAGATGAACAAATAAACAGCTGATAAAGGGATATAGAGTAAATGTACACGGGACAACATCCTTATAAATACATGGTAAGATTAAGCAAATAGAACAACGCGTTCATTGTTGTTATTCATCTTGAAATAACCTTGAGGCCTTCAACAAAAATCAAACACTCTTACTTCATAGTAAGCTCAAGACGGCCCCTAGCACCGGTTTGAGTGGATTTCACTTGCTAAATGTTAAACAACGCTTCATCCATTTATCCACTGTTTTACATCCTTTTTGTCATAAAGGCGGGATCGTCATCAAGCATAACATATCGGGCAAAGTACTCTTTCGTACAAATACCGTCATCAATAGAGACTAAATGTCCTGAGATTGTATACACAATAAAAAGATATGCTGCATACCTTTTTTTCAGACAAAATATAAATCACATCAAGATTTTTGGGAACATGACATACAAAAAAATAGTTTATAGCTATTGAACATCGGCAAATTTCAGCCTGTAGGATAAAAAAAGTACAAGTTCAACGAGATGTAAATTTGAGTATACATGCATTCACTACAATTATTAGTGACCGGTCAGACTGGTGTTTGCCCATTATGGTATTAACCATGATCATTTAGGATTTCGCCTGTTTGTTGTGCTGACTGTACAACCTTGTTTTGTTTCTAAAATTTTAATGGTTGATTTGTTGGCTGTACAACCTTGTTTGACTTTGTTTGGTTTGTCGGCTTTGCAACCTTGTAATGCTTTTTTATTTTGCCCATTTGGTTTGTTTTATACTGTACCTTTTTAGTTTTGGATTTTGTCTGTTTTGTTTCGGGTACTGTACAACCCTGTATTTTTTTTTTTGGGGGGGGGTACCTTTTTTGTTGACTGTACAATCTTTGCTCTGGTTTGTGATTTGCCTATACAACCTTGTTTTGTATCATTGATTTTGTCTGTTTGGTTTGTTGGCTTTGCAACCTTGAAATGTAATGTATTTTTTTTTTGTTTAATGTGCCCATTTGGTTTGTTTTACCTTTTTGGTGTTGGATGTTGGGTACTGTACAACTTTGGAGTACTTTCTCCTGTTTTGTTTCGGGTACTGTACAACTTTGGAGTACTTTCTCCTGTTTTGTTTCGGGTACTGTACAACTTTGGAGTACTTTCTCCTGTTTTGTTCCGGGTACTGTACAACTTTGGAGTACTTTCTCCTATAATTTTTTTTACTTTTTAAACCTTTTATGGTGTTTTATTATGATTTTTGTTTTCGACATATTATCTTTTAATCGTGGCTCACTACACCTACATATTGAAATTAGTGTAAAATTGCATGTTATTTTGTTTTTGTTTTTTAATGGGGGTACCGTCTGTTTGGTTTGCTGACTCTGAAACCTTGTAATGTGTTTTTGCCTCTTTGGTTTATACCTTTTTGGTTTTGGATTTTGTCTGTTAGGTACAATGTTGCATGTTTTTTTTTTTATTTGTTTTGTTCTTATTTAATGTTATTTGGGGTTACCTCTGTTTGGTTTGTTGACCTTGAAACCTTGTAATGATTTTTGTTTTATTTTGCCAGTTTGGTTTGTTTTATACTGTACATTTGGTTTGTTTTTACTGTACCTTTATGGTTCTGTCTGTTTGGTTTTGGGTAATATATAACCCTTTGGGGGGGGGGCTTTTGTTGACCTACAACCTTTGTTCTGGTTTGTGATTTGCCTGTTTTTGACTGTACAACCTGATTTTGTGTGTTTGGTTTGTTGACTTTTTAATCTTATATTTTTTTAATGAATGTCGCATGTTTGAATTGTTTGGGGGGGGGGGGATTTTTCCTGTTTGGTTTGTTGACTGTACAACTTTTGTTCATGTTTTGGAATTTGCCTGTTTGGCTTGTTGACTGTACAACCTTGGTTTGGTTTTGGATTTTGCCTATTTGCAACCTTATTTTGGTTTTGAATTTTGCCTCTTTGGTTTGTTGACTGTACAACCTTTGTTTTGTTTTTGATTTGCCTATTTGGCTTGTTGACTGTATAACCTTTGTTTTGGTTTTCGTTTGGTTTTGAATTTTGCCTATCTGGTTTGTTATTGCACAACCTTGAGTTGTTTTTGGTATTTGTCTGTTTAGTTTGTTGAATGTACAGCCTTGTGTTTGGCTATGAATTACGCTTGTTTAATTTGTTATTGTACAACCTTAATTTGATTTTGGATTTTGTCTATTTAGTTTGTTGACTATGCAACCTTGTCTTGGTTTTGCATTTTCTCGGTTTGACTGTATACAAGCTACTTTTTAGCTCGCCGTGACAAATGTCCGGTGAGCTATTGTCACACCCCCGGTGTCGGCGTCAGCAAAACTTTAAACTGGCATGTGGAATTGAGACCTGAAGAGCTAGGATGTTGATATTTGGTATGTGACTTCCTTGTGGTGAGAGCTTTCTTCTGGTACCATATTTGTAGACATTTTGACCTTGACCTTGCCCTGAGGGCAATTTTTTTTATAAACTTTAACCTTGCTTCTAGAATTAAATTGTTTAGTGGTAGGGAGTTCATATTTGGTATGCGACTTTCGTGTGATGAGAGCTTTCTGATGGTACCGTATTTGTAGACATTTTGACCTTGACCTTGCCCTGAGGGCAATTTCTTAAAAACTTTAATCTTGCTTCTAGAATTAAGTTGTTTAGTGGTAGGGTGTTTATATTTGGTATGTGACTTTCTTGGGATGAGAATTTTCTGATGGTACCTTTCAAATTTATTGTGCATTGAGGTTACTCTAATCCCTGGCGAGCTATGTTGTCTTCTGACAACTCTTGTTTGTATTATGCTTGTTTGGTTTGTTGACGTACAACCTTTATTTTGGTTTGGTTTTTGCCCGTTTGTTGACTGAGCAACTTTGTTTTATATGTTTAATTTTGCTTGTTTTGTTTATTGACTGTTCAACTTTCTTTTGTTTTTGGATTTGGAACTATGGATGTGACTTTACTTCAATGTAAAAACTTTTGTTTTTGGGTTTCAGTCGTTTGTTGACTGTTTTGGTTTTCTATTTTGCATGCTTCGTTTGTTCACTGTAGAACATTGCTTTGTTTTTGTTTTTAAATTTTGCCTGTTTAGCTTGATGAATGTACAATTCATTTTTGGATTTTGCCAATATATTTTGTTGAATTAAAATCTTGTTTAATTTCCGGATTTTGTCTGTTTGGTTTGTTTACTGTACGCCCTTGCTTTTGGATTTTGTCTGGGTTTATTGACAGTACATTCAAGTTTTGTTTTTGGATTTGCCTGTTTGGTTTGATGACTGTTCATTTTTAATTGTTTTTGAATTTTGGTTTTTTGGTTTTTGGCTGTACAACCTTGTTTTGTTTCTAGATATGTTGACTTTACAATTTGATTTGTATTCTATTTCCCTTATTTTGACTTTGACAACTTTGTTTTGGTTTTGAATTTTGCCTGTTTGAATTGTTGACTGTGCAACCTTTGTTTTGGTTTTGGATATTGCCCGTTAGGTTTGTTGACTGTACAACCTTTGTTTTGATTTTGTATTTTGCCTGTTTGGTATATTGACTATACAATGGATTTTCCTTTGTTTTTGGCTGGAAAAGTTTAATTTGTTGACATATCATTCTTTGTTTTGGTTTTTGATATTGCCTGTTTTGGTTTGACTGTACAGCCCCGTTTTGGTTTTGGATTTTGCATTTGATATGTTGACTATACAACCTTGTTTTATTTTTGTATTTTATTTTTCTGATATGTTGACGGTACACCTTGATTTGATTTGAATTTTCCTTTTTTTTTTGTACTGAACAATTTGGTTTTGGAATTTTTTTATTGTACAACCAATATTTGGTTTTGGATTTTTTTCATTTGTTTTTTTTTCTTTACTCTTTAATCTTTGTTTTGCCTTTTGATTCTGGCTGTTTAATTTGTTCACTGTAAAACCTTGCTTTGGTTTTGTATTTTGTCTGTTTTGTTTCGGGTACTGTACAACCCTGTATTTTTTTTAGGGGGTACCTTTTCTGTTAATTGTACAACCTTTTTTCTGGTTTGTGATTTGCATGTTTAATTTGTTCACTGTACAACCTTGTTATGTGTTTGAATTTTGTCTGTTTGCTTTGTTGACTGTTCAGCTGTGTTTTGTTTTTGTATTTTGAGGAGAGACAACAGAAAAAGAAAGCGATTTTTTAAAGAAAGACTGGCTTGATGAACTTTTATGTTACTGTTTTCTGAAATAAACATATAAATTCAATTATGCTGGACAATTTTTTTTTCAAATGAAACTGACTGTTAGGTCTCATGGACATATACATCATATCCACTTTTTTAGGAAGTATAAAAATCCCTATAGCCTCATCCAACTCCATATCCAGTATGAGCAGAGTGCTAATCTCATTATTAAAAAATAGAGCAGTGCTCAAGGTCCCCCGCCTTAGAGTTGTATG
>MJUU01055277.1:83006-98034 GCA_002080025.1 Modiolus philippinarum | reverse complement strand
AAAAAAAAAAAAAAATACAAGTTTTTCTTGTCCGAATATGGAATTTACTTGCCAGGGCAATCGGACAACCATTAATGTCGAACCCTGTTTAGGTTTCGAGTAAGAAATAAAGTTGGAGTAGTGTTTTAGAGTTAGATATAGAATAATTGGAAGATTAGCCCAAGAGAAAACCGAGGATCATAATGAACGCATGTACAATAAATGTGGTATCAAGAGATTACACTTCTTTGGAAGGCCATATAATAACTGACAGATATTAACTCAAGAAACAGATTTTTCAATGATACCTGATCACCAAATGCATGACGGCCTATAACAATAGGCCGTGTCCAACCTGGTACAAGACGAGGGATCTTCTCACACAGAATAGGTTCACGGAAAACTGTACCATTCAAAATGTTCCTAATTGTTCCATTTGGACTGAGCCACATCTTCTTCAATTTGAATTCTGTAATACAAATATTTTTTAAAAAATTACAAATAAAGGGCTGCGCCGAGCGCAGCATGATACGACCGCAGCATGTCGACCACTGAAATTTGAACAAGTGTTAACTAAAATTAATATGGACACAGTAATTTGCTGGACACAATAAGAAAAATCTGTTTCACATATTTTGAAATATTGCAATTTGGCCCCTTTGACTCTTTATAGCTTGGAAACCGTAAGAGCTACGCAAAATCTATTGCCATAGTGAAAGCTTACACAATGAATATAATCCAAAGAAAAAAATCTGATGAAAAATGGAAGATTTCACATATTTCTAATAACTGCAATTTTGGCCTCTTTGACCCCTTTTACCTCAGAAATGTTAAGAGCTATGCATAATCTGCCTAATCTGTTGAAATACTGCTGAAAGCTTACAATGAGAGGAATCCAAAGAAAAAATCCCATCAAAATCTGATGAAAAATAAAGATTTCACATATTTCTGATAATTGCAATTTTGGCCCCTTTGACCCCTTATAGCTCGGAAATGGTAAGAGCTACGACCAACCTGTTGACACACTACTGAAAGCTTACAATGAGAGGAATCCAAAGAAAAAAATCCCATCAAAATCTGATGAAAAATAACAATTTTAGGTTATCCACATGTTTGCAATTTTGGCCCAGTTGGACCCCTCATAGCTTGGAAAGGAAACAAGTTATCATAAATCTGATGGTGCAGCACTAGTTCATTTTTCATAAGGAACCAATTGCAAAAAACTGCATCAAAATCGGACTTAAAATAAAAAATTATAAATTTTGAAATTTGGGCCCCATTTATCTCGTAAACGGTACATGCCACATGAAATCCATTGACTTACTCCAGATTGGAAATTTTTTAAGGAGTACACTGAAAGAAACCCCATCAAAATTCGATAAATAATAAACATTCTACAGTCAAATATGTGAAAACACAAAATTTTGCCCTTTTTGGCCCCTTTTTTAGAAACGGGAGGGGCCACAAAATCTTAAACCATTCCTAGCCTTCCTTTGGTGCCAAGGAATATTGTGTTAAAATTTCAGAAGGTTTGATCAACTGGAACTTGAGTTATTGACCAAAAACAAAAGTGTCTACAGATGACAACAACGACGACGACAGCAAAATACCATTATACGACCACAAATTTTTTTGCGGTCGTATAAAAAGCTCTATCCATTACCTGGACAATGCTAAACACATTCTCTTATGATTTGGTGTTTTCATCATCTTTTGTAAGAATAGATAATTCTGATTCATAACAAGATATTAATGCTAAGAATTAGCGATATGCTTTTTCCTTATTTTAAATTAGTCAATCCTAGGCTAAGGTATGTTATTACTTTTGGTTTGTAGTCTGTTCAATTTAAACCAAAATGCAAATTGAAAAATGAAAGTAACAAGCAAACATGAGCAAACCAACATGAAAATAACAGTCAAGCACAGATTGGTTTCCTATGTGGATTAATAAGTTTAACAAGTTGAATTATATACATGTATCACTAAATGTCAAATCACATTTATGTAATTTCCCAAAGGACCATTTATTCAAGTAGATATCGTACTTAACTTGTTATGAAACACAAAAATCCCATTTGGCCTTTGGTAGGCTGAATTCCTGCACAGACCTTTATTTCTGCATGACCATAGTGTAAATTTAGACATTTGCTCAACTCAAAATTTGGTATTTTTCAAATCATAACAAGACCAATTACAAGTCTGGACCTGCATCACTCACTCATGTTCAACTGAGAAAATGCTTTTTTTTTAACCTAACAGATGTCAAGTTATCAAGTTCAACCCTGTAACTGTAAAAGAAAAAAAAACAAAAAAAAAACAAAAACTAAATGTACAAAGTTGAATAAAGCACAACATAAAATTAGTCCATATCACTTCAGCAAAGTTGAAAATCATACAGTACCTGAGTTTCAAAAAAAACCCAAATACTTTGAATCTTTATGAGAAAATATGTGAAAGCAATGCAAAAATTCAAGAATAGCTGCCCATGATCAGTGCGTTCAAAACTCTGCAATGTCTCTGGACAAAAATTGAGTACCATGATGATAAAATATAATAAAATAAAGTATAAATTCA
This sequence comes from Modiolus philippinarum, assembly GCA_002080025.1. Taxonomy (NCBI): domain Eukaryota; kingdom Metazoa; phylum Mollusca; class Bivalvia; order Mytilida; family Modiolidae; genus Modiolus; species Modiolus philippinarum. The sequence continues at coordinate 95,481 of MJUU01055277.1, read as the reverse complement.
ATAATAGATAAATTTGACAATTTCTTAAATCAAAACTGGCCTAAAGGGGAGGTTGACATCATCAATGTGTTCTAAGAACTGTGCAAAGTTTCAGAGATACTTAGACAGAGATGTGAATGTTTCAATTACACAAACCAAGCACTGTAATGTTAAAATATGCTGAAAAAATGACGAAGTTCAAAAACACATAAATTCAACATTTTATATTCAAATCTGCCCAAAAGGGGAGGTGCACATCTTCATTGTGTCCAAAACAACTGTGCAAAGTTTCAAAAGCATCAGTTATAAAGTGCCAGAGTTTCAGATTACACAAACTCAGTTCTGTAATGTTGAAATTTGATGAAAAATGACCAAGTTCAATAATACATTAAATTCCACAATTTTTATCCAAATCTTATCAAAAGGGGAGGTGCACATCTTCAATGTGTCCAGAACATCTGTGCAAAGTTTCAAAAGTATCGGGTTAAAGATGTCCGAGTTTCAGATTACACAAACTTGGTACCCCCAAAGCGTGACGGACAGACAGACGGACAGAGTGGAGCAGCTCCTAGACCTGTGGTCACCGTTGGCGACGCAGGTAAAAAACATCAACACAAAATACTTCAGATTTAAAGGTCTAATACCAAGAGTTGATATTTTTTTCTCCATATATTAACCTTCAACTCTCTCTTCATCAGGAGTGATAGTGGCACACTTGACTCCAACATTGTACTTTTGAATGGCTAGTGCTGAATCGATGGTCACCTGGTCGTCTGTGGCATCTCTATATGGCAAGCCCAAGTCATAGTACTTCAGGTCAATATCAAGGTATGGCAAAATTAGCTGAAATATCAAGGTATGGCATAATTGGCTGAAATGTAAAGGTATGACAAAATTAGCTGAAATATCAAGGCAAGTAAAAATTAGCTGAAATATTAAGGCATGGCAAAATTAGCTGAAATATCTTGGCAAGGCAAAATCAGCTGAAATATCAAGGAAAGGCAAAATTAGCTGAAATATAAAGGCAAGACAGGATTAGCTGAAATATAAAGGCAAGGCAATTTTAGCTGTAATATCAACATGATCAAGGTAAGGCAAAATAAGCAGAAATCAACATGATCAAGGTAAGGCAAAATTAGCTGAAATATCGAGACAAGACAAAATTAGCTGAAATATCAAGGCATGGCAAAATAAGCTGCTATATCTTGGCAAAGCAAAATCAGCTGAAATATCAAAGTATGGCAAAATTAGCTGAAATATCAAGGCAAGGCAGAAATAGCTGAAATATCAAGGCAAGGTGAAATTAGCTGAAATGTAAAGGCAAGGCAAAATTAGCTGAAATATCAACATGATAAAGGTAAGGAAAAATTAGCTGAAATCTCAACATGATCAAGGTAAGGCAAAATTAGCTTAAAGATTAATAAAGGGCTACGCCGAGCGCAGCATGATACGACCACAGCATGTCGACCACTGAAATTTCAACAAAAGTAGTTTCAACAAAAGTAGTTTAAAGTGAATGTGGACACAGTAAAGAGCTTGACACAATAATTAGATGGATACAAAAAGAAGCTTGACACAGTTATTAGCTAGAAACAAAATAGGGAAAAATTCAACCCTTTTGATCACTTACTGATGAAAAATTGAAAAATACGTAAGAGCTATGCAAAATATGTACTATCAACTAAAACTTTACATCCATAGAAATTCAAAGAAAAAAATTCCATCGAAATCTGATGAAAAACAGTCAGGGGAACTACTGGAATAAGTGATTTTATAATCACCTGTAAGTTACTTTTCAGTTTTGTGCATAAAAACATGAGAAGTAAGATTTGCTCCCCTTGATTTACTGATAAAATTACTGTATGAAGTGATTACAAAAATCACTGAAAACAGTTATTTAAGTTTTTTCACCCCTAAACATGGGTATTCTCATTGTCTTGGTCCTGCAAATGGCCTAGAATTTGTCATCAAATACTGAAGATTAATATTTTGTCAGTTTAAAATGATATCAGATAATACAAGTCAATGTGACTGCTGATTTAATTTAAATTACTGTTCACAATGATTTTTTAAAATTTTTCAGGAAAAATCACTGTTACAGGTAATATTTTTCTGTAGACCCCAGCTGTCTTCAGGCCCTGAAAATACCTGTTTTTGCCCCGAATACCACTTTTTTAATGCTTTAATATAAAGTTGAAGGATTGAAGTTCATAGGAAAATTATCACTGGTTGTCAGAAAATTCATTTTAAATTGGGAAACCAGTCTTGAAAATGGCATTAAAAATAAAAAATTCTTCACAAAATCTCAAATTTCTCTAAGCATGTCATTAATTTCTTTACAAACATACACTTGAGAGATGTCAACATACTATTTCATCATATGGAATGGCTGCAACCAATTTAATGAGTAAACCATCTAAGTAATTCTAGATTTTATACACAATTTGGAATTTTGTTAAAAGCTCTAAAATTACTTATAGTAATAGTAGTGATTTAAAAATCACTTGTACCAGTAGTTCCCCTGACTGAAAAATAAAGATATGACATATTTAGAAAAATTGCAATTTCGGCCACTTTGACCCCATGTAGCTTGGAAACGGTAAGAGCCACGCCAAATCTGTTGCCATAACTCTGAAAGCTTAGATCAAGAGAAATCCAAAGAAAAAAATCCCATCGAAATCCAATGAAAAATAAAGATTTGACATAATAGAAAAATTGCAATTTCGGCCCCTTGTAGCTCGGAAACGATGAGATCTACACAAAATCCGTTAACATACTGCTGAAAGCTTAGATCAAGAAGAATCCAAAGAAAAAAAACCATTGAAATCCGATGAAAAATGAAGATTTTGACATATTTAGATCAATTGCATTTTTGGCCCCTTTGACCCCTTGTAGCTCGGAAACGGTAAGACCTACACAAAAATCCGTTCATACTACTGAAGGCTTAGATCAAGAGTAATCCAAAGAAAACAATCCCATCGAAATCTGATGAAAAATAAAAATTTGACATATTTAGAAAAATTGCAATGTTGGCCCCTTTGACCACTCGTAACTTGGAAACGGTAAGAACTACGCCAAATCCGTTGGCATACTACTGAAAGCTTAGATTAAGAGGAATCCAAAGAAAAAAATCCCATCGAAATCCGATGAAAAATAAAAATTCTATATAATCTGCAAATTCGCAATTTTGGCCCCGTTCGGCCCCTAATAGCTGGGAAAGGAGACAGGTTATCAAAAATTCTAATAGCTGAGCGCATATTAATTTTTCACAAGGAATCCATTAAAAAAAACTGCATCAAAATCGATTTTAAAATAAAAAATTATTTTTTTGGGAGATTTGCCCCTGTTGGGCCCCCATTTATCTCGTGAGCGGTACATGCTACATGAAATCAGTTGGCATACTCCCGGTTGGAAATTTCCTCAGGAGTACACTGAAAGAAACCCCATCAAAATCCAATTAATAATGAAGATTCTACAGACAAACATGTGAAAACACCCAATTTAACCCTTTTTGGCCCCTTTCATAAAAACGGGTGGGGCCACAATGACCAAAACTAAGCCAAGCCTTCCTTTTGTACCAAAGAACATTAAGTTAAAATTTCATAAGGATTGATGTACTGGAACTAAAGTTATTGACCAAAAACTAAAGTGTCTACAGACGACGACCACAACGACAACGACGACAGCACCATACCAATATACGACCGAAAAAATTTTTGTGGTCGTATAAAAAGTAGATCATTATCATATAAAATTATTACATGTCATTTTTTCATATAACAAACAAGAACAGAACTGTTTAGTTGTATCTACACATTGGAATTAATTTGGACCAAAAGAATAAAAGGTTAGGATTTGCATTGTCATTGATTGTACATTTGTAGATACGAGTGGTCAACTGGAGCAAACAGAAAGTAACTTTGTTTACTAACATGACTAATATGCATATACCACAAAATTGGTCTTTTGTTAACAGTTGTGCAATCAGCAATTAGGACACAAGCATTAGATATATACTAGTATACCTTCATCATGTTCATTTGTTTCAAACATTCTTGTAGCATTTCTAGTTTTTAATACTAAGATTAAAAGTCAATTTATTTTCAAACTTTGTGAAAAGACAAAACCCTGTCAACACCATCATCACCTGATCAACCCTTTTTCATCACCTGAAATATGTTACTACATGTACATAACACTAGCTAAGCCCTTACAGTTTCCTTGATCTTTTCCCAGATGATTCTGGTCATTTCATCTCCATCTAATTCTACAACTGGGTTGGCTACCTTGATCCTTTTACCTGCAGCATCTAAAATGGAGAAGATTAACTTAATCCTGAATATAAATGACTACAAAAGCATGTGTTAGGATAATTACTTCCTGGTGCAATACAAATGTATTCAACTACATCATTGTACATGTTGCACCTGTGAAATTTCTTCAAACATTGAATTAATTTTGGAAGGGAAGATTTTTTTTTTTGAAAATGTTTATCATTGGTCATATTTCTTGCATTACATGTCGTTCGTGTATTTTTAACAATATCCAGGTTTATTCTGTTGTTAGTGCATTTATTTTTGATTTTAGAAAATATCATGGCGGAAGAAATACAGTAAACCATTACACAAACAGGTCATTTCTTAGCTGTTGCAAATGAAAATAAAGTATGCATAACATAATCAGATAAAGTTTTCTGACAATCACTCTACATAATGATCAAAAGGGACAAGCTAGAATCCATTTAGTAACAGAATCTGATGACTAACAGATTACATTTTCAACAAAGAAATTAAATTTAAAATGTTAAAATACACAAAATATTCTTACCCTCATTTGTCCTTTAAGTTTTGGTCACAGACACACAAAACCTACTTTTACCATTAATATTGCAGGGCTGGGGTAATTGTTGTCACTTATCATAATCACACTGTTATTAAGCATGTTAATCACCAATGACAAAGGTAAGGATATAAATACTCGGGAATATTTCAAACAGATCTTCTAAGATAGTTTTATTTTGGATGTCTTGACAAAAGGTAAAAAAAAGGCAACAAGACGTTCCAGCCTTACGACAATTCCATCCCTGTACTTTCCGGCCTTATTTCAATCCGGCCCTGTCTTAAAAGTTGATCCAGCTTTACGATATTTTATGTATAACTGTTGTTTTCCGCGATAATTTTGTATGAGAAGTTGCACATTTAATTATTATTTTGTTTTTTTCTTCACTTTCCATTTTGTTTTGTTTTTTTTTGTTTTTTTTTTGGGGGGGGGGGGGGNTTAAATTTTTTTTTATTGTTAATCTTTTTTTATGTTTGATTTTGATTTTTAATATTTTGCAAAATATAATTGTTTAAATTATATGACTTGCATTGCGTTGCAGTATTTTGTATAATTTGCCATAATCAAGTACAATTCAACTTCATATGCCAATTTTATACCTTGGAAAGTTGAAGACATACTTGTGTGCTGAAGTTTTAGTGATATATTTAGGATGTTTGTGGATCGTGAATTTGGTCTTTTATTTCTGGTGTTCTCAATTGTATGCATCTGGAGTCTGATTTATTTAATCTACCTGTGTATTCTTCTGCAATTATTTCTTAAATAAAGGTATTTCTAACATTTCAAATAGAAATAAACTTGGTACGCAGTTAAGTGCTATATTCTCTTTGTAAATGGTTAAACTTCTTCGTGCCTATATAAATATACCGAAGTTAATGTGAATTTTGTGTCTGCATATGCACATTTCGACAACTTATGTCTCTTCAGTACAGATAAAATCAAAACATTTGTTGGTCCATAAACCGAAATACGTGCACATATTATGCGGCAATTTTTACGTCCAATTTCCATTTAACATCGTCAATACAAGTCTGAACAATAAATGATATGACTTTCTATCTCCGATATTATGAACAAACCAAACTAAACAACCATATGGTATAAATTAGCAATACAGGGATGGATAGACCAAGGCCGGATTGTCATAAGGCCAGGCTGGCATATGGCCGGACTGTTGTAAGGCCGGATGATCTCGAAATCTAATAAAAAATGCACTGCTTTTGTCAGGTGAATTTTTACCTTATTTTCTTGAAAAAAATAATTTAATTAATACATAGCTATGTAGTGCCAGGGGTAATACCTCGATATCTTTTCTTAGCTTTGCTTAGCTGCGGGACCGTAGCTCTTATGGTCCTTGTGCTAATTTTTTTATAGTTGCAGACCATAGGGCTACGGATTTACCCCTATATAAAACTTGCGACTCTTGCGACACGAATTTTGTCGCACGTTTTTGGGAGTTATTTCACAACCGGACGCCAAGTACGCCTATCGAAGTGTGTTTATTTCGTTTCCTTCCATATTTTTCTAATACTTACAACATTTAATTATGCAAGGTGAGTCATTATTTTCTATTTATAAAGGAAATTGTCCAAATATAAACGTAATCCCGCCTACTTCAGTTGCCATTTTGAACATCGCAGTCACGTGATTTTTCGAGAGGCGGCAATAAAAGCCAGATCATGTCCGGAACGGATATTTCAAAATTCATTAAGAATATTTCTGAAATGCAGATGAATTAATTATTTGCATTCAAAAAGCTTTGAAAAAGTGATAAATGCTGCTATTCAAATCAGAGATCGACAAAATATTTACTTTAGGATATCCGTTCCGGATACGATTTGCATTTAGTCCCGCCTCCCGAAAAGTCTCGTTCCCAATGAGATTGATGTCAGCAAGATGGCCGAAGGCGGTTTGACCCCAACGATGACGTTTGTTATGATAATGAGCAGGAAATGAATATTTATTGGTAAATAAATATGGAAGGTTGCGGATAAACATTTAAAGAAACGAAATACATAAATGAGACTGCCTTCGCTTGGCGTCCGGTTGTCAAAAAACGTGCGACAAAATTCGTGTCGCAAAATCGCAAGTTTTATATAGGGGAAAATCCGTAGCTCTATGGTCCGCCAAATCAGAAAAAAATAAAAGGACCTATAGAGCTACGGTTCCGCAGCTAAGCTTTGCTCTGCTCATGTGTAAAATCAAATCAATCAACATGTTGCGTTTGTTATGATGAACCCTAATTAACTACATTCCCATCTCTTGTAAGAATTGATTGATTGATTTTTTACACCAACTTCAATCAAACAATTCTTACAAGAGATGGGAATATTAAAGTAAGAATTAATCTTGTCACCAAGCTTTTTCAAACTAAAACGGGACGGGTACAGTGACTAGCGACGGTAAATGACATGGGAGATAACTGTGTTTGACTTTCAAAAAATGACCGGAAGTTTCCACAAAGTTTTCCATTGTTTGATTCGCGGTGGGTATGACCACACAACGGCGTATTTTGACTTACCTACTCATATTTCATGAACATTTTTGTGCCCATTATTTACATGAATAATAGAAGCTTGCGTAATAAAACTTAATAGTTATTTTAAAGTTAGACAAATAAAAAATACATCGATTTTTAGTAAACAATTTATTCACAAATGTTGAAAGAAATTGATTACGCTGCTTAAACTCATATATGTTGTTCATATATAATTATAGAAGCTAACTTTTAAAAGAATAATTATTTCATCCACGGATATAATTAAAATTTCGTTTTTTCTAAGGGTCCCATTCATTCATATTTCCAGCCTCTCTTTCAATCCAATATGTCAGCCTCCAGTGCAAGTACTGTATGCGAAAAAAAAAGAAGATTTAAATGGCCATTCTTCACAAACAACAACACTCTCTCTTGTAAAAGATATTTGAATAAATAATTCTCACAATCTTATAATATAATTGTGAAATATTAATGAATTATTACAAGGCTACGGATGAAAATTTTGGTGGGGGGNATGCAGGATACTCAAGTTATCATCCGGAAACCAAAAAGATGGACGTACGGACGTACGTACAGACGGACGTACGGATCAGGGTAAACCTTAACAATGCTTAATGTCCCCGACCGCCTAGCGGCGGGGGCATAAAAATCGAATTTTTTTTAAAGGTTTTTCAAGTAAATATGGTGTGCTTAGTGTGTTTTGGGCTCAAAAATGCAGAAATTGCCATTTTAGAGACAAAATCTGAAATTTTGATTTTTGAGCATTAACCCTTTACCACTCAGAACTTTTCATGAAAATATGCTGTTTTTTGAATGTTTGCAAATCTATGTTAATAATATGCAAATGAGCTGGATGCTGATAAAGATACATATTGCCTCGTATAAAGGCAAGTACGTCGATCTGCGGGAGGACAGCATGGGAGGAAAATCAGGGAGGGGTGGAGGGGGTGGGTGGAGGTAAACCACCCACCCCTTTGAAAAAAGTGTTAATTTTGGCATTTTTTTCGTTCTAAAATCAGAATTTGACAACCAGAAGTGAAGTAAATCTTCTGAATTAGTGATGCATGTTAAACTTAAGAGTCTTGTCCCTCCATTGATGGCAACCGGTAATCGATTCAATAACACTTCCGGTCTACATAAATGTTTATGGAGAGCCAAATCTGCAGAAAATGTCATTTTCTCCAATTTTCGAGTTTAATGACCTCGGGTGACCCCAAACCGCATTCATACCGATCTTCTTTGTCTTGTTCACAGAGATCACTTATGTGACATTACTTTCAGACTAAAAGAACAGTTCTTACTTACACAGTGACTGAGAACCAGTCTTCCTTTCATGCCCACAATCATGAAAAATGACGGATTTTTGTCTTTGAAAAATTCGTTTGGGTATTAATAGTGCTCAATTTTTCCAAATCTGACAGCAATACTACATTGCTGCTAAAAATGACAAGAACAGAGTCCTGGCGTTCGGATGAGCTAAGTTTGATGACATTCGGTAAAGTATGGAGGACCATATCGAACATTTAAGACAAAGTGACCCTAGAGGCGTCCAGAGACGCTAGTGAGTGGTAAAGAGTTAATATAAGTTTAACAACTTGAATTATATATCACTAAATGTCAAATCGCATTTATGTAATTTCCCAAAGGCTCATTTATTCAAGTAGATATCGCACTTAACTTGTTATGAAACACAAAAATCCCATTTGGCCTTTGGCAGGCTGAATTCCTGCACAGACCTTTATTTCTGAAATACATGCATGACCACAGTGTAAAATTAGACATTTGCTCAACTCAAAATTTGGTATTCTTCAAATCATAAAAAAATCAACACAAAATACTTCAGATTTAAAGGTCTAATACCAAGCTAGTTGATATTTTTTTCTCCATATATTAACCTTCAACTCTCTCTTCATCAGGAGTGATAGTGGCACACTTGACTCCAACATTGTACTTTTGAATGGCTAGTGCTGAATCGATGGTCACCTGGTCGTCTGTGGCGTCTCTGTGTGGCAAGCCCAAGTCATAGTACTTCAGGTCAATATCAAGGTATGGCAAAATTAGCTGAAATATCAAGGTATGACATAATTAGCTGAAATGTAAAGGTATGACAAAATTAGCTGAAATATCAAGGCAAGGAAAAATTAGCTGATATATCTTGGCAAGGCAAAATCAGCTGAAATATCAAGGTATGGCAAAATTAGCTGAAATATAAAGGCAAGGCAAAATTAGCTGAAATATAAAGGCAAGACAGGATTACCTGAAATAAAAAGACAAGGCAATATTAGCTGAAATATCAACATGATCAAGGTAAGGCAAAATAAGCAGAAAAATCAACATGATCAAGGTAAGGCAAAATTAGCTGAAATATCGAGGCAAGGCAAAATTAGCTGAAATATTAAGGCATGGCAAAATTAGCTGAAATATCTTGGCAAAGCAAAATCAGCTGAAATATCTAGGTATGGCAAAATCAGCTGAAATATCAAGGCATGGCAAAATTAGCTGAAATATCTTGGCAAGGCAAAATCAGCTGAAATATCAAGGTTTGGCAAAATAAGCTGAAAATTCAAGGCAAGTCAAAAATAGCTGAAATATCTTGGCAGGGCAAAATCAGCTGAAATATCAAGGTTTGGCACATTAAGCTGAAAATTCAAGGCAAGTCAAAAATAGCTGAAATATCAAGGCAAGGCAAAATTAGCTGAAATATAAGGCAAGGCAAAATTAGCTGAAATGTCAACATGACCAAGGTAAGACAAAATTAGCTGAAATCTCAACATGGTCAAGCTAAGGCAAAATTAGCTTAAAGATTAAAATGTAGATCATTATCATATTACATGTCATTTTTTCATACAACTAACAAAAACAGAACTGTTTTGTTGTATCTACACATTGGAATTGATCTGGACCAAAAGAATAAAAGGTTAGGATTTGCATTGTCGTTGATTGTACATTTGTAGATACGAGTGGTCAACTGGAGCAAACAGGAAGTAACTTCGTTAACTAACATGACTAATATGCATATACCACAAAATTGTTCTTTTGTTAACAGTTGTGCAATCAGCAATTAGGACACAAGCATTAGATATATATACCTCATCATGTTCATTTGTTTCAAACATTCTTGTAGCATTTCGAGTTGTCAATACTAAGATTAAAAGTGAAATTTATTTGCAAACTTTGTTTGTGAAAAGACAAAGCCCTGTCAACACCATCATCATCTGATCAACCCTTTCTCATCACCTGAAATGTTACTACATGTACATAACACTAGCTTAGCCCTTACAGTTTCCTTGATCTTTTCCCAGATGATTCTGGTCATTTCATCTCCATCTAATTCTACCACTGGGTTGGCTACCTTGATCCTTTTACCTGCAGCATCTAAAATGGAGAAGATTAACTTGATGAGCACATTCCAGCAATCCTGAATATTTCAACATAACAAAAGTTTTAGTAAAAATCTGCTGTTTTCATCATGGTCGTCAATGGTAAATTGTCTCTTTGTTGTCCGACAATCAAAACTTTCAAACAAAATGACTACAAAAGTATGTGTAAGGATAATTCCTGGTGCAATACAAATGTATTCAACTACATCATTGTACATGTTGCACCTGTGAAATTTCTTTAAACATTAAATTAATTTTGGAAGGGAAGATTTTTTTTTTTCGAAAATGTTTATCAGTGGTCATATTTCTTGCATTACATGTCGTTCGTGTATTATTAAACAACATGAACAATATCCAGGTTTATTCTGTTGTTAGTGCATTTATTTTTGATTTTAGAAAATATCATGGCGGAAGAAATACAGTAAACCATTACACAAACAGGTCATTTCTTAGCTGTTGCAAATGAAAATAAAGTATGCATAACATAATCAGATAAAGTTTACTGACAATCACTCTATATAATGATCAAAAGGGACAAGCTAGAATCCATTTAGTAATAGAATCTGATGACTAACAGATTACATTTTCAACAAAGAAATTAACTTCAAAATGTTAAAATACACAAAATATTCTTACCCTCATTTGTCCTTCAAGTTTTAGTCACAGACACACAAAGTCTACTTTTACCATTAATATTGCAGGGCTGGAGTAATTGTTATCAGTTATCATAATCACACTGTTATTAAGGGCATATCCAACAGTTTCTTGTTATATTGTAATTTTCATAATTTTTAGATATGTTGTAATACAAATATCGAGGATTCCAAAAATAACCAAGAAAATACTGGGTCGCCGATCTTGTTTCCATGGAAATCGAGGTTAAATATCACTCATTTTTGCGCTTTTTCAAGAAATATCAATTCCTGGTGTGAAAAATAATGGAGAAGTTATTTTTAATCTAATTGTTTGCAAAGCGACAGAAAAATGAGGGCAAGGTTTAAGGATATACAAAAAATTATTTTGATATGGGAATGTATGTTGTGTACTTCGAAATCAATGATTATGTAGCACATATGACGGTTACAGTGGCATAAAATGTCCCATTACAAAGTCAAAATTACAAAATTTTAAAGACTTCTTATATTGTCGATTTTATGAAATTTTGATATTGTGTACTTCTAACAATATGCTACTCAAAAATGGCAAACACTGTATAGGTCACCGAGTTCATTTCCGAACAAATCATAAAAATGTGTAACTTTTCACAAATCTCCCATCGGTAACCCCTACAAAGTCCGCCAAATTGGAAAGCAGAAATTACCTAACCTCGAAATCAATGGGAACTAGATGTTGTCGGAAACGACAGCTATCCCCGCACTCCCTGTTTGACACAGAAAACAGTTGTTATACACCCTTGGCATAATTTTTTTCATTATCTTTGAAATCTGCCTATTGATAGTCATTATTTTTACTAAAAGAATTCTAGGATATATGGTTGCTAAGTAGAATTCCAAAAAATAAGTGGTCTTCGAGACTTTCAGGAAATTAACCAAAATTGAAATAAATATTTTTGAAATCCAGTTGATGAAAATGTTTTTCCTAAACTAAATAAACAATTTAAGTATGGTTGCTAGGTAGAATTCCAAAAAATAAGTGGTCTTTGAGACTTTCAGGAAATTTACCAAAATTGGAATCAAATATTTTTGAAATCCAATTTATAAAAATGTTCATCCTAACTTACACAAACATTTTAAGTATGGTTGCTAGGTAGAATTCCAAA
>MJUU01055277.1:47519-81463 GCA_002080025.1 Modiolus philippinarum | reverse complement strand
GAGACTTTCAGGAAATTTACCAAAATTGGAACCGTCTTTCAGAATCGTAAGTTATCAGAATTTTGCTTTTTACCAAACACTTGTCAGAAAATAATATAATATGCCAAAATAAAAAAAAAATATGTGTCTTTGACATTTTCAGGAAATTTACCAAAGTTGGAACCGGAACCAAAATTCCAAAAGCTTATTGCAAATCTATAGACTATATGCAACAATTCTGCATTAAGATTTGATCCCTAAATCCAAAAATGTAGAAGGAGTTTGCGTCACATGCCACATGTGTCTAATCCACATCTTTTGGTCTTTGTTAAAATTGACATCATGGGGCCTCTTGTTTGCACCAAGACCAATATCAAAAATCCGAAAGCTTATTGCGCATCTACAGACTATATGCAACAATTCTATAACAAAATTAAATCCCTAAATCTATAAATGTAGGAGGAGTTTGTGTCACATGCCACATGTGTAAAAATTGACATCATTGGGCCTCTTGTTTGCACCAAGACCAATATCGAAAATCCGAAAGCTTATTGCGCATCTGCACACTATATGCAACAATTCTACAACAAAATTAAATCCCTAAATCCAAAAATGTAGGAGGAGTTTGAGTCACAAGAAAAGTGTGACGGACGGACGGACAGACGGACGGACAGACGGAGGGTATAACATTATCCCCGAACTTTCTTCGAAAGTGCGGGGATAATTACTTTGTGACGTTACATTTATCAACGTCATATTCCCGGAAAACATTGCATTCTTTTGTGTTTGCTATTATCTCCTCTGAAACTATTGGATATGCCCTTAAGCATGTTAATCACCAATGACAAAGGTAATGATATAAATACTCAAGGGAATATTTCAAACAGATCTTCTAAGACAGTTTTATTTTGGATGTCTTGACAAAAGGAAAAAACCAGAGGCTCCCAGGAGCCTGTATCGCTCACCTGGCTTTCAGCTGCAACAATCAAGGTAACATTGTAAGCTATACAGTTGATCTTCAGTTTCTAAAACTTTCGTAGCTCGAACATCTCCAATATCTTGAACTGTTTTTAAAGTCTGATCATGTTTTACTAAATTTCTTTGTTGGGCTTTTTTGACAAAAAAAGTTCTTGCTATGGACCACTTTCGACACCAGTTTTGAAGTTAAGACGTCATTTTGTAAATGGCAGTCAACAAACAATTTTTAACATCAGTTTTGAAGTTGCGACATCAAGACCTATTTGGAAACCAAATGTCATTGAAATCGGACAATGTTGAATTTTCTCGCCTTTTTTGGCGGCCATTTTGAAAATGCCGGTCAACGAATAATTTTCAACAGCAGTTTTGAAGTCGCAACATCAATGTCTATTTGGAGACCAAATTTCATTGAAATCGGACAATGTTGAATTTTCCCGCCTTTTTTGGCAGCCATTTTGAAAATGGCAGTCAAGGAACAATTTTCAACATCAATTTTGAAGTTGCCACAGCATGGCAAACATTTCATCAATTTACACTTAACATGCTTAACTGTCATCTTCTATAGTTTTAGAAATAAAAAATGAAAAATATGAAAATTTTAAAAATTCGGTGAAAAAAGGGCAATAACTCCTACAAGGGTTTATGGACTTTCTTCAAAATTTCAGGGTGGGTAGATCTTGATATGCTGAACATTTTTGCAATTTGCACTTGACCTCTATCTGTTACACTTTTTGAAATAAAAAATGCAAAAATTTCAAAATTTAAGGGAAAAAGGCTATAACTCCGAGATGGGTTTTCAGATTTTCTTCAAAATTTCACAGAGGGTAGATCTCATCATGCTGATCATTTTAAGCCAATGTCAGATTTTTGATATCTGTAACGGTTTTCGAAATATTAGCCAAAAACTGCAATTTACCCCTATGTTCTATATTTAGCAATGGCGGCCATGTTGACTAGCCGACTAATCGAACACAATTTTGAGAAGCCATACCCTGGTGATGATTCAAGTCAAGTTTGGTTACATTTGGCCCAGTGGTTTCAGAAGATTTTTTAAATTGTTGATGGACAGACAGACGACGGACGCATAGTGATGGCAAAAGCTCAAATGGCCTTTTAGGCAAGGTGAGCTAAAAATGCACCGCTTTTGTCAGGTATATTTTTACCTAATTTTCTTGAAAATATAATTTAATTAATACGTAGCTATGTAGTGCCAGGGGTAATACCTCGATATCTTTTCTTAGCTTTGCTCTGCTCATGTGTAAAATCAAATCAACATTGTAGCAATCTTATTGCGTTTGTTATGATGAACCTCAATTAACTGCAGTCTCATCTGATCTCTTGTAAAAATTGATTAATTGATGTTTTACGCCAACTTCAATCAATCAATCAATTCTTACAAGAGATGGGAATGTTAAAGTAAGAATTGATCTTGTCACCATGCCTTTTCAAATAAAACGGGACGGGAACAGTGACCACCAGCACCACGGTCAGTCAAGGGCAAAGCATTAATTCTTTCATTATAATTGCTATTTCAGAATCTAGACTTACAATTTCTCTTTGAAGCAGATGTTATGCTTGCTGGGGCTATAAAATTGTTTGCTACGCCCGTAGCACGACACAATACTCTGCCAATAGCTGCAACTGGACTTGCCATTTTCTCGCACTTGTCGAAGAGACCGGCACCGGATATTGATTGGAATATCAGACAAATTCTGTGGGGGTCAGCAATCTCTATTTACTAGAAAAATAATTGAAGATGTTATCAAATTTTGAAAACCTTGTTTCGGAAACAAACTAACATCAAAATTATCTAAAAGATAAATCTGAATTTTCAGATTCTGTAACAGCTGTTCAGTTCTAAATATTTGTGATATTTGCAAAGTACCTTTTAAAAGAATAAGATATTCCATAGAAATTCAACACGTGTGTTTCCGACGAATTTGATTGGTTGCCGAAGATTTACCTCTTCGTTGGCAGCCATCGTTGCTGTGAGGACCGAGGACCGGTGTCCATTGTGACATTGTTCACAAATTGATTAAGAATTATGGCACAAATGGTATAGTGTAAGTTGAATCGGGTTTTGCATATAAATCAATTAATATTAAACAACATAAACTCACTCATAAACAGAATTGTCATAACTTATTTCACCTAGTATTTTCATTTGTTCTTGAACACCTTTGAAAAACTTGATCAAACGTGAAAATGACCTTTCAAGGTGGTCAGTCAGGTATTGAACTGATCATGTTCTTTTAAGTTTTGATCATGCAAATTTATGCCTTGTACGGAATGCATATTTCCTTAATTAACAAGTTCAAGTTTGCATTGACTTGATGCAGAGTAACTTGTAAGGGATCATGGAGTTTTTCACCTTTCATACACGATTCATCACTGATACTGCAAATCTAAAGCTTAAACAGGGATGTGGCTGTACTGCATATTTTCTAGCACCAAAACTTTGATGTCAGAATCTTGTTAATCATCGACCAGTTTAATATTCAACAGCTTGAACGCCTTTGTACTTCCCACATGCACAAATGGTATTTGAGTAAGAGTAAAAGGGATGCAAAACAAGTATTACAACAACAACCATGCTTTTAATTTTGTCCGTCTTGGTTTATGAAGGAAATAGAGGTTTTATCTAAATCATGCCCTTCATAAAGGGGGTTTGATGGGGGTCCCTTTCCCAAAATCCAGGCAAATTTTCTCCATTTTCCTTTTTCCCAGACAGGAAAATATTTTACAAAGACTCTTAAAGAGCCTTCTTTTTCCTGTTTCACGGACTCAATTTTTAATGGCTCCCGCTTCTTGCTCGATATCCTTTCCAGTTTTCACATGCACTTTTTAACCACGATCCTGTTTCCCGCTAGCTTTAAAATGTTCAATCCCACTTATACCCATCGAGACCCACATAAAAGTGTATTTTTGTTGCTTTTCATTTGGACTTTTGAACTTGCATCTGATTGAAAACTTCAGATCGTATTATTTTTTAGCGGTTCGTTTTAAAATTAAATTCAAGCTTTCCTTTAAAGAATAATCCTACAAAAGTCAGAAATGTTTCTTTATATCCCAAAGAACTCCTCATACATGTATCACTGAGGTGCAAATATTCAAAATGACGGGCTTTTAAAACAAAATGCCAACTTTGAAACTTGTTGAATAAAGACAACAGACAAATCATCATAAAAACTAAAACTAAAGAACTACCCCAATAAAATTTACAATAATATTCAAATTTTGTTGCAGTTTTATCTGTGAAATGAAGCTCACTTTTAAATGCATCAAAATTTTCAAAATTTTAGAAGCCGACCTTTGACCCCATCTTTCGATGCGCCATGGTATCCTATTTCCAAACATGTATAATGCAGGTGTGTGTTATTCCGTTAACCCAAAATTGGTAAAAATCGTCTCTTGGGCACCCCACAATACTAACACCAAGTATTGAATGTTAGTCTTAACGTAATTCAAATATACCAAAATCAGAACTGTTCACTGAATTAAGAACCATGGCATAGACAAATTGACGATGCACAATATTACTGGATACTCGATACCTGTGAAACAACTGTAGCACAACCATTGTAAGGAGTTTAATGGTGAAAATTTTATTGAAATCGGGTAAGAAATGACTTCACAATAATTTTGTGAAAAACGTGGTTTTATATGAAATATATAGGAAATCGCAGATGAATAATTATGTCCAATTACTGTAACTTGAACCATAATGCCAGAGTATAGTTTATTCCAATTTAGTCTGTCATACATATCATAAAAGTTGCCATAAATGTATATTTATTCTACAAGTTTTATCATTTATTGCTTTTCTTTTGGTTTGTAGTTTACCAAGTGGAGACCATGTTCCGAGTACCGTCAACATCTTTGCTAGTCAACCTTGGCTCAAGTGTAGAAAAACTATCTGTACAGTGTAGCCGTGGTTTTAAAAATGCCCCACGTAACTACTGCCAGAAGGCTGAGAAAACAATCTCTGGTATACCATACAAAAATCTTACTGTAGGTGTACCCAAAGAGATATACCAGAATGAGAGAAGAGTCGCTATTTCACCAACAGTAGTAGCAAATCTGGTCAAAAAAGGATTTGGTGTCAACATAGAGAAAGATGCTGGAATCGAGGCAAAATTTACCAATAGTGACTTTGAAACAGCGGGAGCTAAAATACTATCAAAAGAAGATGCATTCAAATCTGATATTGTTTTGAAAGTAAGGGCGCCTAGTGACAAGGAGTTACCTCTCTTTAAAGACAATGCTACTCTTATCAGCTTTCTGTATCCTAAACAGAATCCAGAATTGGTTGAGAAGCTTGCTAGTCATAACCTTAATGCCTTTGCCATGGATATGATTCCAAGAATTAGCCGTGCCCAGGTCTTTGATGCTCTTAGCTCCATGGCAAATATAGCTGGCTATAAAGCCGTAGTGGAAGCTGCAAACAATTTTGGCAGATTTTTCACAGGTACATAATGTAAACCTGGAGGGTTGTTATAACCTTTACATATAACCATAATAACACTTAAAAAAACAACAACAACAAAAAAACGATGACCACAATGGTAGCAAAGGTTTCCATTTATCATGTGACATGTGCATACAATATTTAAGTTTTTAAGTTAATTATTATACTTTGTGTGCAAGATAATCACTTCCAAAACTTAAGAGTCCTTATCTCATGAATATTTGAGAAGTTCTGAAAATTAAAATAATAACAACCAAATCTATCCTGTGTTACATACAAACACTAGCAGGAAAATGCTAGCATATAAATCCATTAATCTAGCATTAACATGATTAAGGATTAAAACCAACAAAAAAAACCCAATAAAATCAGAAATGAAAAAAGGTTACAAAATAGTATTTTCTTGTCAGAACAAAAGCAGAAATTTTCTTTCACTTCACAACACATTGAAAACAAAATCTTCTAATGTCGAGCATTGCTGAAATATGATCAATACTGTATCTACCATCTTTTAATTTTGGCTACTGCCTTGTGGAATTAAATTCAAGTGAATATTTATATCGTTAGGTCAGATTACAGCTGCAGGCAAGGTACCACCTGCCAAAGTTTTCATCATTGGTGGAGGTGTGGCTGGTTTAGCAGCAGTTGGGACAGCAAGGAACATGGGAGCAATTGTACGGGCCTATGATGTCAGACCTGCTGTAAAAGAACAAGTAGAATCCCTTGGTGGAGAATTTCTTGAAGTTTCAGTAGAGGTACTTGTACAATGGCAATTCAATAAGTCTCCAAAAAATATAAATTCTTGTGCAAATTTCATATGGAGCATGCCCATTCAAGCACTGCGGTATGTAATTCACATACATGTACATTAGGAAATGTGCAAGTATAGTTTCACAAATCAAAACATTCATGCACATTGATTTTAAACATACTGATCATTGAATATTCTTGTTTTCTGATCAAAATGTAATATTTTATGAAAGGATAAGGAGTAAATGAACATGAGACCATAACTCATATGTTAACTCCAACTGCAATAAATTTTAATGAGCTGTATTGCCATTTAGGAAATTAATTCCTCATCATGTAATCAATGTTTATATCAAAAGTGAAAGTGAAATAGTAGTCCCAATTTGTTGTGCAATTTGATTTGTTGCTTGTAATTTCTCTTCTCAATTGTCAAAGGCCCTTTTGCATAATAATTTAAGGTTCTGAGTATGTACCCTAAATAATACCCTGTTCCCCAAATTCAAGGGTCAAAGGGCGCATTTACCCCCAACTTCAAAAAGAAATGGCATACTGTTTGAAAGATTCATTGAAAAAAATGACTTTAAAGTTACATGTACTATTTTACAGGAATCTGGTGCAGGTGAAGGGGGATATGCCAAAGATATAAGTGAAATGTCACAGGAATTTAGAGATGCACAGATAGCTTTGTATGCCAAACAATGTAAAGAAGTAGATATAGTTATAACAACAGCATTAGTTCCTGGTAAAAAAGCACCAATTCTTATAACCAAGGTAAGTCATACATGTCATAAAAACAGGTATGACAAATTTGATCTCTGTGTGTGTGACTATCATAATCCATGATAAGGTACCAGTAACAAGAGCTGTATTTCACTTTAGTCTTAGTACTTGAAAATACTTCAAAATAGTTTAGTATTAGTATTTAATTTTCTTGATTTATCTGCTCACAAGAATTTTGGGGAGAAGAAAACATGTACATGTAGTAATGCAGGGCAGGAACAATTCAGAATTTAGGTCTAGGGAACAGATATTGCTGTGAGATTACAAAATTTAAACATTTCTTTAATTCTTCATTTCAAATTGGCAATTAATACAAAACCAGCATTCAAATACCAAGTAACAAACCAATATCAAAAAACCAAAATAAAAATGTTTTTAGAGGCAACACAAATGGAGACCACAGAATAATTTCAGTCACAAGAATCAAACAGAACTAGACATCAATGACCCAGTACAGAGCACAATTGCATTAACCTCTGGGCTATTCCAGTAAAAATTCCCACCAGGGGGTGGAACGCCACTTATTTTTATACCCCCCACCAAGAGAAAAAAATTTAAATATATAATTAAACTATTAGGATACAATAGAAATTTACCCACCACCAACAGAAAAAAAATTAATGCTGTTCCACCCCCCGGTGAGAATTTTAAATGAAATAGCCCTCATGCAAAACCACAAATTTGGTACTTTTGAGCATTTTCATGTTCAATTTCCCATTATCATCAAAATCATTTCAAAAACAAAAATGCTTTTTGTCTACTATTACATGTAATGTCTGTAAGCAGGACAGATATGTGGAAGTGTTTTCTTTAACTTGGATTTAAACAGGCAAAAGTGTTCATACCATATGTTGTATAATATGTGTTTGTAAATTTGTGTGGGCATCATAACTGTATCATAAACACAAGCCTCATACGCTGAGCATTTTATCTTGTTAGCTCACCTGGCTAGAGCCAGGACGAGCATTTGCCATCACTTTTCGTCTGTTTGTCGTCCGTCCGGCGTAAACTTTTCATTCAAAGATCTTCTCTGAAACTACTGGGCCAATTTAAACCAAACTTGGCCACAATAGTCCTTAGATGGTCCCCTGCAAAAAAGTTGTTTTTCAGATCCGCGCTATATCCAAGATGGCTGCCAGCGGGGATCATAGTTTTAACATTGGACCCTATGGGAAAATACTTTCAAAGATCTTCTCCTCAGAAACTACTGGGCCAATTAAAGCCAAAGTTGGCTACAATACCTTACAAAAGAGTTGTTTTTCAGATCCGCGCTATATCCAAGATGGCCGCCAGCGGGGATCATGGTTTTAACATTGGACCCTATGGGAGATCTTCTCCTCTGAAACTACTGACCCAATTGAAACCAAACTTGGCCACAATAGTCCTTAGATGGTCCCCTGCAAAAAAGTTGTTTTTCAGATCCGCGCTATATCCAAGATGGTCCCCAGCAGGAATCATAGTTTTAACATTGGACCCTATGGGAAAACACTTTCAAAGATCTTCTCCTCTGATACTACTGAGCCAATTGAAACCAAACTTGGCCAGAATAGTCCTTAGATGGTCCCCTGCAAAAAAGTTGTTTTTCAGGTCTTTGCTTTATGCAAGATGGCCACCAGCGGGGAACAGATTTAACATTTGAGAAAACATTAAAAGATTTCCTGAAATTACTTGGCCAATAATTAAAACATACTTGGTCACAACAGACCATAGTTGTTCCCGTTTGAAAAATTTGCCTGGCTTGTCTGCATCGCATTCAAGATGGCCCAAATGGGGAACATAGTTTGACCTTGAGACCTAACGGAAGCCTATCAGAAAGCATTTAAAAATGTTCTCCTCTGAAAATATTTAGTTAATTGGAACCAAAATAAGACTCAATGGTCCCCTTCAAGAAAGGTGACAGCAGACCTGCACCCCATCCAAAATAGCTGCCAGTCTGGAATATAGTTTAACTAAAGATAATATAACATCAATGTCTATTAACAAATTTGAAAATAATGCCCTTAAAACATTGGGATTATTTTAACTGCATATGTCAGCAGTGGCCCAGGTGAGCGATACAGGCTCTTGAGAGCCTCTTGTGTTTATGAAAAGTTTTCCTTCTCCAGGGATCAATTTAAGCAATCCTTGATCAGTCTTCACCAAATGCGTCGCTCCGACAGACAAAAACAGAAATTTTTGCAGAAGGACCAGTAAAAAATTTCAAATTGTCGGTCCGAATGTCTGACATTGTTCTTGGGCAAAATCACTGAAATCAATATTTCAGGCTGCAAAAATGACAATCATCTGGTAGATTTGAAACTTCATTTTGTTATCCCTAACATCAGGCTTGGGGTAATCGTAATCGTTAATTGTAATCAGCTGTAATTGATTACAAATTCTTCAGTAATCATGTGTAATCTGTAATCAAGCTCTTTTTAGATTACTTGTAATTGTAATGTAATCAATTACAGCTGAAAAATATGAGTAATCGTGATTACATTTTGATTACTTAATGATTACTCAGGGATTGTTACATATATCAAATATACAAGATATATATTCCATGTATACATGTATACAAACATGTATACATACTCAAGTTTATTCTTAAAAAGTCTAAAATTACAATACCTAATTTAAAATATATAAATATCAATAAGACTTATATATGAATATCACTCAGAACTCAACCTTAGTTCCATTTTACTTGAAGTTTTTAACATTTTAAGTATGAAAGGGAAGAAACTGGTAAAGGTCTGAGATGCACATAATAACAATATTTATTTTCAAAAACTTAATTTGTAAATTTTTATTAAAGAAATAACATTCACTTGTATTCCTTCAATAATTGTTTATCTCTTTTAATAAATTAAATTAAAGACAATCATGTACATATCTATGGGTCATAAAAATGACAAGCTTATAATTGTAATAAAAACATGTAGATGTCAACTAATATGGCTAAATAAACAAAAAATAAATTGTCAATACTAATTAGTGTAAATACTGGAAAAACAATTGCCAGATTTTAACAATAATTTCAAAACAATTTCTTAACTTTTTTTTGTTAATAGAGAAACACTGAGTGATATATCATTTCCAAGTCAGAAAAGATGCAGCTTTATGAAAATACTGTTGTATCAACCATGAAAAGAAAATATCATTTCATCAAAATTAACATATTATGACCACTGCTATATTATTGTAAAAACTGATACCTCTCCACAACACAAGTATCTGGCATTAGTTAAAGAATCAAACTTTTTAAATACAAAAGCATTTGTAATTGAACAATTTTGATCTACTTATCAAAAGATGAACAAAAAATTCAGTAAGCTTGATTAAATGACCTTTGTATGGAAATCATAAATGTATGTTTAAGCAATGATCTCTGTTTCAGCAGGGACTGGTATCTTTCAAAGACATATGTATTCATAAGTAATCACTTGTAATCATGATTACAACAGAGGAAAGTAATGTATTGTAATCAATTACAAATAAAAAATGGTGTAATTGTAATGTAATTGATTACATTTTCAAAGCAAAGTAATTGTAATGTATTCAATTACATTTAAAAGTAATCGACCCCATTCCTGCCTAACATTTCCTGTCAAGAATGTTTCGTCATATTGATAAAATTGTGGTAAAATTGACTACTGCTCAGATGAAAGCATTCCAAACAGAAAGTTATAAGTATTGATAAACCGATATCGGGAAAAAAATATGATGATTTTCCAGAAATGTCAGATAATACAAAATGTGTGGAAACTTTTGGTCCGATATGCCTTAAAAGACTGCTGGACCGAATGTCCACCAAATTTAAAATGTATTTCGCGAAGACTGCTTGATGCTTACTTGTCTGCCTATGAAGTTTAAATTTTATTTATCTTTAGTTCTGAATGTGGAAGGGCAAGTAATATTTTTGGGTGACTTGTCTTAACAGGCAAGTTGACTGTTTATTTCTAAATCAAACCCTGTTTTTCATTTGTCATGTTCTTCTATCTATATGCATATGAATCCCAATCTTTAAACTTTTCCTTATTTTACAGGAAATGGTTGATGCCATGAAGCCAGGATCTGTAGTTGTAGATCTAGCTGCTGAAGCAGGTGGAAATATCGAGACAATTAAACCTGGGGAATTATATAAATACAATGATGTTACTCATATAGGTTTTACAGACTTTCCTGGTCGGCTGCCGACTCAATCTAGTACATTATATGCAAACAACATTAGTAAATTTTTATTGTCTATAGGTATGTCATGATACTATTTGCTGTTACAGTTAACAAGTGCATTATTTAAAATTCTATGCCAAATATTTAATTGGTCGGGATGCAAATGCTGGTGGTCTAACTATAGCAATACACAATTACATGTGTTATGCATGTATGTCCACATATTTAATACATTAGGATGCATGGAAGATAAATACATGTAAAAAAAAAGGATGTGCCAAGCAAAAATGCATAATAACATGTATGGGTGACCTTGATATAATTTTTGTCAAGAATACCGCTTAAGTGCACGCTAGGGGCCTTCTTGATCTCGCTTGAGGGGGTGAATATTGTTCACCTCTAGTTGAAGACCTTCAGGTGACATCATGGTCTAGAAGGAATAAAAGCCCTGTCCTTGATAAACTGGAGTTTTCTATGTATCGTGTGCGTATTTGTCACATGTACATTCACTCCATATCCTTTCATTTTTCCTATGTGAAGAAAGTCGCAATCTTTACTTTCTTGAAGGAATATCAAGCATTGCAAAGGAACACTGCAAGTCAAGAACATTTATTTAGGGGAATGAATTTCATTTAAAATTTGGTTCGTTGTATGGTACATGTATAATTGAGACTGCAGTGAAGAAATGGCATTACCATTAACTAAATAGTTTACTCTTCACATTTTGCAGTTAAGTGCTATTACAACTAGCATGTTTAAACAATTTAAAATTGTGCCTATAAATTTTCAATTTTTTTTTTTTTTACAGGAGAAAAAGATCATTTTAATATTAATTTAGAAGATGAAGTAGTGAGAGGCTCTATTGTAGTACACAATGTAAGTTGTACAACACAAAATTTGTTTTGCTACATTAATTTTTTTACAGCCTTGCATCATTATGATGAAGCTGTTCTAGAATGTTGTCAACAGTTCCTTGTCTTGTTTGTATATCAAAAGGAATGATATTGTAAGATTAGGATGACAATATGTAAAAGTCAACAAAATATGACCAAATTTTGATAAAAAAAATTTCCAATTTGTTGAATATACCATGTATACAAAATGTTCCTTATCAAATACTACACAATGTTTTCCATTCCTGTAGGTGGTTAGAACAACCAACTCTATTTTCCAAACGATCACCTTTCATTTGAGGCAGGTGGTTGTTTTTACATTAAGTTTGAGATAATTTCAACAGGTATAAATGCAAAAGCCTTGTAATTATGGAAAACAATCACCTTGTTGATGTTGAAAATGGAAAACACTGCCACAGAACGTCAGACATCACTTTGAATTCAGCTTAGAATTAAAAAAAAAACAATGCTTGTACAGTTTCTCATCTTACAAGTTACTTACATATTGTAATGTCATGGATGAAGTATTGATAATTTTAACAGGGCAAAGTGATGCCACCAGCGCCACCACCCAAATTAGATGCTGTAGCACCCCCTCCACCAAAAGCTGTAGTGAAGGAAGTAGAACCACCAAACAAGTTCAAGACCACTATGAATGAAGCAGTGTTATATACTTTAGGTCTTGGAGGCATGGTTGGTTTAGGATGTGTATCACCTAGTCCTGCCTTTGCAACCATGGTAACAACCTTTGGACTTTCATGCATTGTAGGTAAGCTGCTTTGTACCGAGTTTTGTATTTCCTCTGATGGAACTAAGGATTTAATCTGTAAACGAGAGGAAAAAGAAAACTTTATCATATCTTAGATAATGAAATAAATGCTTCCTCAGTTGTAATGTTTAACTTACATCTGACACAAAAGCAGCCCTCAATTTAGCCAAATAAATGGTGGACCTAAAATTTGAGATTGGCTACCAAAACTCAATTGTTAATGGCCAACTGGCCACTAAATGTTTGGAAAAAGAATAAAAATAACTTTAAAAAGTATGAAATAAGTATGGAATCCAAAAACATTAGGCCAAATAAAAAAATAGGTGTGGTTCCGGTCACCCCTCTGAAACAAATAGGGTCGGTAGGTCGGGATTTTTTAAATTTTTTTTTTTTTTNTTTATCTTTTTGAAAAGGAAAGTTATTCTTTGGATGTCGGTTGATGTGAATATTTATTACAGAATATGCCCTTTTGTAGTTTTGATACTTAATTATCTAATAAACAGCTGAAACCCTTGAAATCAAGGACCAACCTATACCCCATTTTTAGGTATTATACCCATAATCAGGTATAATACCCATATCTGAGGATTGTCCCCAACCTGTGCAAGGGATCATGGAGTTTTCACTTTTCATACTGTACAGCTCACATGGAAAACGCAAAATCCTTGTTGTCATCACGGACAAATTTTGCCAAACGTGGAATTCCACCGCGATCTTGAACGTGGACAACCTAATTGAGAACGTGGACAAAATATTTACCTGTGTGGACCCCTCGTGACATCGTGTTGAACGTGGAATCATCGCGGGTCAGCATCTAGAAATCATTGTGTTGTCGTGAAAAAAATAATTGAAAATATTGAGCTTAATGTCAACAAATGACCATTTTCCCCAAAATTATCATAATCAGAAAGTTTGACAGGTTGAAGTTATATAAATATAATTTTCTTTGACAACCAATGTTCCCATGCAGATCGTCAAGTTATTTTAGAATTACGATATTTGCAAGCCTAAATTTTTTGTTTGTCTCGTTGGTGTTGCCGTGAAAATAAGCATGAATATTCTGTCAAACCACTGTTCTTTCAAATATTTTCAAGCGGAAATTTGCGTAGATGGAAATTAAAATAAAATATTAACTGTCAACAACAAGAATCCCTCGGCGTCGTCTAGTTGCGTAATTGTCACTTGTCAGGTCTCAGATTTATAACTTTTATCAAAATATTCTTCTATGAAATCTTTATCATAAATAGCTTAAAATTTAAAATAAAGCCTGGATATAGCACATAAAGCAGGAGTGCTTTCGGAAGCCATTAGATTTTATATATAGTAGATAGGCACTAGGTAATTTTCTAAAAATAGAACAAAAACCAGCCAATGAAAAAAATCAATATCTCAGGTAATATGAATACATGTACAAATTAGGTAGAGGCGCTCTTTCAACAATTATTGAAGCATGCTTTTGATAACAAATACATACATATCTAGGAATGTTGAATGTTTTATTTATTTTTTTTACATGCATTTGGTTTCCGTTTATAATGAACTACGATACAACTGGGACAAATAATGTTAGTCCCATGGTACATTTGTATAAATATTCCTGGGTTTGTATGTTTGCAACGAAATCAAACATGTTAGTCCAAGGATGTAAATATTCCTCGATTTTTATGTTTGCAATGAAATCAAACATATGTACATCTAATATTTCCTCGGTGCTTCCCCGATGGTTCCACGAGGATTCCGTTTTCAAAAATTTGTCCACATTGGGTCACGTAATTTAGGTGGAATTCCACGATCGTCCACCCTGCTACACGGACTTGGCTAATCAGTCCACGTTGCGAAAATCCACCCAAAAACAAGGACTTTGCGTTCATCCGTGTGAGCTGTACAGTACATGACTCATTGAATAGAACTGGCCACTGATGCTGCAAATCTAAAGCTGAAACAGGGATGTGGCTTTACTGCATATATTCTAGCACCAAAACTTTGATGTCAGAATCTTGTTAATCATCGACCAGTTTAATGTTCAACAGCTTGAACCCCTTTGTACTTCCCACACACACCACCCCTAGGGAACCCCGGGGTATAGAAATAGGACCTAGTATCTCTGTCTTGCGGGTTATGACCCCTCCTAAATGGGGCTGACCCCAAGGTAACCCCGGGATATAGAAATAGGACCCAGTCCATGGTTGTGCTGTATGAATAAATATACAACCCATCTTTCGGGTGGGATGTAAACTCAGGTCCACGTGTTGGAAGAAATTCCACGCTTCCTGCACATGAAAGAACCCTTGTACCCCAAAGTGATTATTTATTAACAAACTTGTTCTTGTCTTGATATAGCTGAAATATTGCTCAGTAGACGTTAAACAATATTCAATCAATCAATCCCACATGCACAAAATGGTATTTGAGTAAGAGTAAAGGGGATGCAAAACAAGGATTACAAAAACAATCATGCTTTTAATTTTGTCCGTCTTGGTTTATGAAGGAAATAGAGGTTTTATCTAAATCATGCCCTTCAGACACATAAAGTGGGCTTGATGGGGGTCCCTTTCCCAAAATCCAGACAATTTTTCTCCATTTTCCCTTTTCCCAGACAGGAAAATATTTTACAAAAACTCTTAAGGCTTTCCTGTTTCATGGGCTCAAATTTTAATGACTGCCGCTTCTTGCTCGATATCCTTTCCAGTTTTCACATGCACTTTTTACCACAATCCTGTTTCCCGCTAGCTTTGAAATGTTCAATCCCACTTATACCCATGGAGACCCATATAAAACTGTATTTTTGTTGCTTTTCATTCAGACTTTAGAACTTGCATCTGATTGAAAACTTCAGATTGTATATTGTGGCATCATTGACAATGGAGACAGGAAATCTTGTTGGCCACTTCAGATTAGAATTGTGACCTTGACATTTGACCTGACTTTTTGGGGGGAGAGGGCATATAAATGTTCCTCTTGACTAGACCTACATTTGTAAACACCAAGTATTGAATGTCAATCTTAATATAATTCAAATATACCAAAATCAGAATTGCAAGATTAGGTTTATTACTTTATATAATTACATCTACATGTTTCGGTGGCTAGGCCACCATCATCAGGATGAAGTTTAACAAGAAATTGTCCCTGAAGTACAGTTGTGGGTTCAGAAAGTTAGTAACGTCATAGTAGCGTTCTTAATATGGTAATATCTTAGCAACCCAAATAAGGTAATATGAGGGTTGAATTGTTTATGCATTGAATAAATACTTTGAAATATTACATATTAATAAGTGTTATAGTGAAAATAAGAATTATTGTTAATTAAGTTTAAATTGTCAAATTGTATATGTTTATACTACAGCTCTATTAAAAATGCACCACCGTTCTTCTCGATAATATGGGGAATTTAAGCACAACCTTGTATAGTAAACCAACTGATGCTCACCTATACCTCCACTACAGTTCAAACCATCCTAAGCATCAAAAGGACAGTATCCCGTACAGCCAAGCTCTGCGAGTTAGACGTATATGCAGCAGTCTGAGAGACTTTGATACCAAGACCACTGAATTAAAAACCAAATTTCTACAAAGGGGTTATCCGGAAACCATCCTAAATGCAGCCATAGAAAGGGCTAGAAAAACAGATAGACATGAACTTCTTCAGCCAAAAATAGGGAATCTAAACAATAATCCCATCATTCCATTGATTAGGGAGGTCAGACATTTTTCAAAGCGGTCTTTGTTTTAAATAAAAGCCAAACAGGAAGACAGACTGATTAAAAACAAACAAAATGTTGCTTAAATTTTGAAAATCGGATCATGTGTTCAAAAGTTACAGCAGATTGAAATCTTAAAAACGGCCTCCGAAGATTTATACAAAATGGCCGCCATAAGACAAAATGATGTAATTTTGGAAATTTTTATTTGGTTATTGTAAATATATGCTTTTGATTTTTGTCAGAACTTAGTAAACCTGTTGTTCATGGACCTTTCCCCAATAGGATGACACTAATACCAAGTCCTTTACAATCCAGCAACATTTGTACTTTCAGCATAATCTGAACTTGAAAATTCCTATGTATTTCAATGGGAAATTTAACGTGGCAACAATTTTGCCTAATTTTTACCCACTTTTTTGGAATTTTTTCCTGAATTATTAGATATTTCATCAGGACTTAGTTTTTACAACAAACTTCAAGTCCAATCACATTTGTAAACTTAGGTTTGGTTATTGTTTGTCATCAGCAACATTTGTTCTTTTGCAATTGTCAATGATTGTATGGTAAAAATTTGGTGCCATTTTGACTTCTCGGTGAAGATTTTGGTCATGGGTCCTTATTTATTATTACACTCAACTTTTAATATTTGTATTCAGGTCATCTTAATTTGTTGATTATTAACTTTTCAAATGTTTTATATGATAAAAAGAGTAGAGTTATATGTATTTGATCAAAAGAAACCTGTACAATTAGGGGTTAAAATCAGGCAAACCTCCATTATCAGTCAGGGGTGTAACCTATTCAAGTTATCAAATGAAGTACTTTTGTATAACTGAATTGAGTGATCATGCATTTTCAGCAATAACTTACTTAAGTTATCAAGTGTTGATTTCTTGAAAATGTCCAACTTAGATTACAAATTTCTTTATGATAAAGATTTTTCTCAAACAAACAATAGTTTTTCCCATATGGTTTAGAATCTTAACTGTGTAATTACCCAACAATTATAAATGCGCAAAGAGAGGAAATACATGCGCCAACCCCCATAAAGATTGGACCCTTGGGAAATTAAATCTCAATTATCTTTGAAATGGTTCATCAAAATCAATTAGACAGGCCATCATTAGATTGAGGTCAATTTGAACTACTTAATACATGTGTAATAATAAACTTAACTGTGACCAATAAGTAAGAATTCCAACAAAACTGAATATAATGTAAAAAAGACTTCAATAACTGAATGAAGTTATCAGCAGAGTAATGTCCCTTGATTAACAAAACAGTAACTCATATAGGTTATTGCTTCATAACTGGTATAAGTTATTTATAGAAAGTCAGTAATTGGTAGTAACTCATTAAAGTGATTTTGGTGATAACTCATTTAAGTTGCACCCCTGACTGATTATTACATGTTTCATCAGTAAAATCATGGTATTGTCTGACCTCCCTACATTGATTACGGATTTCAACCCTTCCACCCAACACATTTGGAACATTATCCAATCCCGTAAAACAATTCTTACAAGAACTCCGAAGACGCAACTAGTTGCAAAAACCAACTTTGTGATTGCACACAGACGATCAATGTCAATACGAGACTTCCTAGTAAATAGTGATATAAGCAGACCTGTCAATCGCAAGGGATGCCACCCTTGTGGCAAACTGTGTTACCTCTGTAAAATGATGACGAACACAACCAGAATTACTAGCACTGTTAATGGATACGAAATTTCAATTTCGCATTCCATTAACTGTGAGACACAAAACGTATATATAATCACATGCAACAAATGCTGTAAACAGTATGTGGGCCAAACTGGGAATACTTTGCGAGAACGATTTAGGGGACACCTACAGCATTGTACAGGACATCAATACTAAAAACCAATATAAACCAGTTTCACAACATTTCACATCTACGGGTCCCAATAGAGACGACGTCACAGTGGTGGGGATATCAGTTCCGACACCTAATGTGAACGTCCGACTAAGAACAGAAGAAGCTATAATATACAAATTCGCGAGCGCTGAACCTTGTGGTTTAAACTGACGAAATTAATATGGCTAATACTAAAACAACACCTCGGAAAAAGACTCCACTGTTAAAAACAAGAATAAGTTGCAACAAGTGTGAAAAAACTTTTTTCAGTTTGTCTACACTAAAAAACATTACAAGGAACACCATGGACCAACTTCCACATTTTTTGAATGCAAATTATTTAATGCCACTTTCGTACGGAAAGGCAATGCCGCTAAACACCTCAAGTCAAAACATTCGTCAGATAATAAAGAAGACTATGAAGAAGTCACCGCACCACCAAAGGACCTCGCTAAGAAAATACACACCTGGACACCTCCGCCAGAAGCATTACCAAAACAGAAAAAGACAGAGGAATGGAACGGGAAAACACCAATTTTCAGAACAGTCCCAGCACCATCCAAATATCCACCAACCACTTCAACACAAACCCTGCAAGATGATCTATACATAAGCGACTTAGATAATGAAGAGAACAAGACAGACAGTTACAGTCAAATGCAAACCAACAGTTACGGATACGTAGTAGATCCGATTATTGACTTAACAAACAGCTACACACACGTCTCCGACACTTATAGCCGTGAATCAGTTGATCCTGTCATTGATCTTACAACCAGCAACTCTGAAGTCACCAGCACAAGCAGTACAGAAACAGTATGCAAGGATGAACTGCCTGAAATTCTTTGGGATAAACAAATAGAAATACACAGAATTTATAACATTTTAATAGAGCTGTAGTATAAACATATACAATTTGACAATTCAAACTTAATTAACAATAATTCTTATTTTCACTATAACACTTATTAATATGTAATATTTCAAAGTATTTATTCAATGCATAAACAATTCAACCCTCATATTACCTTATTTGGGTTGCTAAGATATTACCATATTAAGAACGCTACTATGACGTTACTAACTTTCTGAACCCACAACTGTACTTCAGGGACAATTTCTTGTTAAACTTCATCCTGATGACGGTGGCCTAGCCACCGAAACATGTAGATGTAATTATATATAATAAAGTAATAAACCTAATCTTGCAATCTACTGGAGTGTTGTTGTAATAACCAGATTATTATTTTTATAATTTTATTAAAAAACCCTGCATACCTACGGCATCCACTTCAGGAAATTCGTACGAACTTAGACACACCAGGCGTTGGTTCACTTGACTAATTCAATTTTCAAAATCAGAATTGTTCACTGAATTAAATACCATGGCATAGACAAATTGATGATGCACAATATTACTGGATACTCAATACCTGTGAAACAACTGTAGCACAACCATTGCAAGGAGATTAACGGTGAAAATTTCATTGAAATCAGGTAAGAAATGACTTCACAATAATTTTTTGAAAAAATGTGGTTTTATATGAAATATATAGGAAAAAATCACAGGTGACTAATAATTATGTCCAATTACTGTAACTTGAAACATAATGCCAGAGTATAGCTTATTCCAATGTAGTCTGTCATACATATCATAAAAGTTGCCAAATAGTAAATGTATATTTATTTCACAAGTTTTATCATTTATTGCTTTTCTTTTTGTTTTGTAGTTTAAAAAGTGGAGACCATGTTCCGAGTACCGTCAACATCTTTGCTAGTCAACCTTGGCTCAAGTGTAGAAAAACTATCTGTACAGTGTAGCCGTGGTTTTAAAAATGCCCCACGTAACTACTGCCAGAAGGCTGAGAAAACAATCTCTGGTATACCATACAAAAATCTTACTGTAGGTGTACCCAAAGAGATATACCAGAATGAGAGAAGAGTCGCTATTTCACCAACAGTAGTAGCAAATCTGGTCAAAAAAGGATTTGGTGTCAACATAGAGAAAGATGCTGGAATCGAGGCAAAATTTACCAACAGTGATTTTGAAACAGCGGGAGCTAAAATACTATCAAAAGAAGATGCATTCAAATCTGATATTGTTTTGAAAGTAAGGGCGCCTAGTGACAAGGAGTTGCCTCTCTTTAAAGACAATGCTACTCTTATCAGCTTTCTGTATCCGAAACAGAACCCAGAATTGGTTGAGAAGCTTGCTAGTCATAACCTTAACGCCTTTGCCATGGATATGATTCCAAGAATTAGCCGTGCCCAGGTCTTTGATGCTCTTAGCTCCATGGCAAATATAGCTGGCTATAAAGCGGTAGTGGAAGCTGCAAACAATTTTGGCAGATTTTTCACAGGTACATAATGTAAACCTGGAGGTTTGTTATAACCTTTACATATAACCATAATAACACTTAAAAAAAACAACAACAACAACAACAAAAAAACGGTGACCACAATGGTAGCAAAGGTTTCCATTTATCATGTGACATGTGTATACAATATTTAAGTTTTTAAGTTAACACTTTATCCACTTGTGACGTATATATCCTCGCTTCTTAGTTCTACCTAGGACTATTGATGTGCACCATGGCCCTCCATACATTTCAATTGCAAACTTTTTGTGCGTGTCCTGTAGCCTAATGGCAAATGTCTACAGCAGTTATGAGTAGTAGTTTTTAGGACCACTTTTGTCTCGCCCGCAACAAAAGTTGCGAAAGCGAGACATAGCGTGCAAAGTATGACGACGGCGACGGCGTTAACTTTTACTAAATGCAGGATATTTTGAAAACCCTTTGATGTAGAAACATCATAGTTGGTCCAGTGGTAGTACTAATCAAGTGCTACCTGACCGACATAACGTTATGTGACCTTGACCTCCATTTCACGGTCTAGTGGCCACGTTAAGTTTTTCTGCTGAAGTCCATTTCTCAATAACTAGAAGTGGTAGGTTGATAATATTTGGTATGTAGGTTGGTCTTGGGTAGTACATGTCAGTCTGGCAGGTGACTTTTGTCCTTGACCTCAATTTCACGGTCTAGTGGCCACGTTAAGTTTTTCTGCTTAAGTCCATTAAGTGGTAGGTTGATAATATTTGGTATGTAGGTTGGTCTTGGGTAGTACATGTCAGTCTGGCAGGTGACTTTTGTCCTTGACCTCAATTTCACGGTCTAGTGAGCATGTTCACTTTTCTAATTAGTTCACTTAGATTTCACATCAATTTAGAGGCCAGCAGGGACGGGCGAGACATCTTTTAGGGTCATCACTTGTGTAGTAATAACAGCTGTTACAAGAGCTCTGGAAACAGAAAATCGTCAAAATTAAGGGAGGGTAGGCAACTTCAAAGATAATTCCGCTTGAGAAAAGAAGGTGAAAATGCTCAAACTTCAGTTTTATAATGTAGAAAATAATTGAGAATAACAGACATATCACAATTTTAGGAACAATCATCCACAGAAAATAACTGCACCTAAATTCAGTGAAAAATAAGGAAATTGAGTGATTTTGACACTACCAGCCTCTGTCATGAGCAATTCTTACGCTTTTTATGTCAAAGATTCAGAAATGAAAGTGGTGTTACAGGCTTAGCTACTGGAGCCAAAAAAAGTCAGTTTGTCACCACTTCCGGTTCACTGGGACGACTTTGGTACAAAAAATACGTCAAAAAACACCATTTTTATACGACTGAAAACATTTTTGCGGTCGTATATTGGTATGGTGCTGTCGTTGGCATTGTCGTTGTCTGTAGACACTTTTGTTTTTAGTCAATAACTTTAGTTCCAGTTGATCAATCCTT
Organism: Modiolus philippinarum; assembly: GCA_002080025.1. Taxonomy (NCBI): domain Eukaryota; kingdom Metazoa; phylum Mollusca; class Bivalvia; order Mytilida; family Modiolidae; genus Modiolus; species Modiolus philippinarum. The sequence continues at coordinate 59,309 of MJUU01055277.1, read as the reverse complement.
ATGAAATTTTAACACAATGTTCCTTGCCACAAGAGGAAGGCTTGGCTTAGTTTTGGTCATTGCGGCCCCACCCGTCTTTAAAAAAGGGGCCAAAAAGGGTTAAAATTGATGTTTTCTTATATTTGACTGTAGAATCTTTATTATTTATTGGATTTTGATGGGGTTTCTTTCAGTGTTCTCCTGAGGAAATTTCCAATCAGTAGTATGTAACAATTTCACATGGCATGTACCGTTCACGAGATAAACAGTCAAGTACCTAACCTGTATGAGTTATAACAGAATAATAACATGCATGTGTTATTACAGATGTTGTTTTGAGTTATCTGCTCTTTATTCCTAATTCTGTAATAACATATGTATGTAGCAACCTAAAATATATTACCTTTTTTTGGTCACTTGGGAATTGCTTAGACCTTTGCGCAGAAACTAATTATTTAGCCTGGGTAAATCAGTTTTCAATTAAGTTAAAACACTTTTGATGAACCATGGTTAATCAGTGAGAACAGGCTATTAAATGATATAACTTTAGTTGTAATAACAATGCTTAGTTATTACAGGCATATGACTTAAATATTTATTAGTTTATTAGACACTTGGGAATTACTAAGAAACTTGCGCAGAACCTATTGATATGCTTTGATTTTGATACATTACTATAAATAAAAATTTAATTTGATTAGGCATTATTCTGGTCTGAGGAAAACACTTTTAAGTGATGCAGAGTAGCTGTAATAACACCCTTCTATTATTACAGGCATACTTTTCCTGTAATAACATATGTATATTTTGCAATATTGGCAAACTATGAAAGTCCTATGATTTTAACTCCTAGCATGCTGATAGACAATAATGACAATAATAAAATGGTATACATTTATAACAAAACTATGGCTGCATAATGTCTGTTTGAAGCATGTAACATACATATGTTATCAATTTTTTCCCTTAGTAATAACACATGCATGTTATTTTTCTATAATAACTCATACAGGTTAGGTACTTGACTGATAAATGGGGTCCAAAAAGGGGCAAATTTCAAAAATTTTAATTTTTTTATTTTTAGTCCGATTTTGATGCAGTTTTTTGCATTGGATTCCTTATAAAAAAATTAACATAGTGCTGCACCATCAGATTTTTGATAACTTGTTTCTTTTCCAAGCTATGAAGGCCCAATGGGGCAAAAATTTCAAACATGTGGATTACCTCAAATTTTTATTTTTCATCTGATTTCAATGGGATTTTTTTCTTTAGATTCCTCTCATTATAGGCTTTCAGTAGTATGTTAACGGATTTGGCGTAGCTCTTACAGTTTCCGAGCTATTAGGGGTCAAAGGGGCCGAAATTGCAATTTTTAGAAATATGTAAAATGTGTATTTTACATCAGATTTTGATTGGATTTTTTTCTTTGGATTCCTCTCATTGCAAGCTTTCAGAGTTTATATGCCAACATATTTTGCATAGCTCTTACCATTTCAGAGCTGTAAGGGGTCAAAGGGGGCCAAAATTGCAATTATTAGAAATATGTGAAATCTTTATTTTTCATTAGATTTTGATGAAATTTTTATCTTTGGATTATTTTCATTGTAAGCTTTCAGTAATATGGCAGTATATTTTGCTTGGCTCTTCGGTTTCAAAGCTATAATGGGTCAAAGGGGCCAAATTGAAATATTCAAAATATGTGAAATCTGTATTTTTCATTGGATTTCAACCCAAGTTTTTTCTATGGATTTCTCTTGATGGTAGCTCTTACAATACCCTAGTAATAAGGCATTAAAAAGGCTAATTTTTAATTTCACTAGTTTGTGTCCAGTTAATTTATGTGTCAAGGTCCTTATTGTGTCCAGCAAATTACTGTGTCCACATTGATTTTAGTTTACACTTGTTCAAATTTCAGTGGTCGACATGCTGCGGACGTATCATGCTGCGCACAGCGTAGCCCTTTATTAGGTGGGGGTGGGCTGTTGCCCTCCACCCGCCCTCTCCACCCCAATTTTCCTCCCATGCCGTCCTCCCCCAAATCCTAATACTTGAACTTATTTCCTGTCAGCATCAACCATATTCTGCCTCATCTCATTTGCATATAATTTGCATAAATTTGCAAAGAAATGAAAATGCGACTTTCTAGAACAAAGCTCTGGTGGACAAAGAGTTAATTATTAGACTTTGTGTGCAAGATAATCATTTCCAAAACTTAAGAGTCCTTATCTCATAAATATTTGAGAAGTTCTGAAAATTAAAATAATAACAACCAAATCTAGCCTGTGTTACATACAAACACTAGCAGGAAAATGCTAGCATATAAATCCATTAATCTACTACAGTGGATTCCACTTAATCGCAAACCTGATAATCGCAAAATTCGGTTAATTGCAAAAGAAATCAAAACACCGATCCATTTCCCATTCAAATAACGTTAAATTCTCCTGTTAATCGCAAAGCAGTTAATGGCAAAATTCGCTTATTAGCAAAAGAAAATTTGCTAAAAATGCATGAAAGTTTCGTTTATAAGCAAAACAGAGAGGTTTATTGCAAAACAAAAGGATAAAATTTTGACAATTGCATAATATTGACAAGTGTATTTTTGTAACAGATCGATACCGGATGTTTGGCAGTGACACAGATCACATGTATGAATGTCCAACCGCTGTTATTTGCTGAAATAAAATATTTACTACAAGAAATTGTGTTTCTTCTTTATTGATTTGTTGTTCTTACTTCAATAAAACTTATGATTAAACATAGAACTTGCTGCACTTAAGATATACACAGGTAAAATGGGGAATCCCCTATTTTCACAGTCATCTGATTTACAGGTAAACATAATTAATGTGAGTGGTAATTATTGATTAGAGTAAAGGAAATAGGCAATTAGCAAAGGAAATTTAAAAAAAAAACATGCTAATTATGATTTATAAAATAGACTAATTATAATTGGAATCCTACTTATAAATATTCATGTATTGGTCACGTGACACTATTCCTATTTATACACAATTTGTCAAAGATGTCCTAGATTGTGGACAAAACAATTTCAACAATGATACAAACCTGGTGTACAAATAAAACACAGAAAAACAATTTTTTATGTTTATCATTACTACAATGTAATGGAATAACAGATAACTACGATGTAAACATATTATTGGATGTAGGTCAACAAAGGTCACACAGGTACTTACACTCTCGATCCCAGACAAGAAAAAAAAAACAACACTAGAAGTTTATAAAACTTTATTTTTCACAAACATAAAATTTTTATTGAATGAATTTCAAACAATATAAACAAAAATACAAATATTTAACAAATATTTCACAATATTGACACTTTTATATATATATGCAGTCAGAGGTATCGTAATTGTCGTCAGCTGTTCTGTACTTCCGGTCTGTACTGGGCTTTCGTTTAATCGAAAAATCCGCTTAATCGCAAAATTTTCTCTGACAAATGGGCTTTGCAATTAAGCGGAATCCACTGTATTAACATGATTAAGGATTAAAACCATAAAAAAAAACAAAAAAAAACAATAAAATCAGAAATGAAGAAAAGGTTACAAAATAGTATTTTCCTGTCAGAACAAAAGCAGAAATTTTCTTTCACTTCACAACACATTGAAAACAAAATCTTCTAATGTCGAGCATTGCTGAAATATGATCAATACTGTATCTACCATCTTTTAATTTTGGCTACTGCCTTGTGGAATTAAATTCAAGTGAATATTTATATCGTTAGGTCAGATTACAGCTGCAGGCAAGGTACCACCTGCCAAAGTTTTCATCATTGGTGGAGGTGTGGCTGGTTTAGCAGCAGTTGGGACAGCAAGGAACATGGGAGCAATTGTACGGGCCTATGATGTCAGACCTGCTGTAAAAGAACAAGTAGAATCCCTTGGTGGAGAATTTCTTGAAGTTTCAGTAGAGGTACTTGTACAATGGCAATTCAATAAGTCTTCCAAAAGATAAATTCTTGTGTGAATTCCATTTGGAGCATGTCCATTCAAGTACTGCTGTATGTAATTCATACATATACATGTACAAAAAATGTACATTAGAAAATGTGCAAGACTGCAAGTATAGTTTCACAAATCAAAACGTTCATGCCCATAGATTTTAAACATACTGATCATTGAATATTCTTGTTTTCTGATCAAAATGTAATATTTTACGAAAGGATATGGAGGAAATGAACATGAGACCATAAGGCCTTAAAAAAAAAAATTGTGTTTCCGGTTGGCCGACTGACCCTTGTCTAGACCCTCCCAACTCAAACTTTTTTCTTTTTTATTCCAACTTCAAAAAAATAAAAAGTTGGATACCAGACCGACCATGTTTTTGTTCCCTTTTGTAAAACTTTGCCGATTTTTTATCGCCATACGTGGCTTTCATTATATATTTTTCATACCTGAGTGCATTAATTGATTAAATTATGACTTTTAACACCGTTTACTTATCAAAATCGGAGAGAAAAGCCAAGAAAATTTGTTTTTTTTGCCATTGTTTTTGACTTCCTGCTACAGTAAGTTCTGGAACGAAAACTGTAAATTTTCCGGGTCACTCTTAAGTCTTAATTGTCCAAATAACAAAAAAATTGATCCGAAGAAAAAAAAATAAATAGATGAATCCAACCTACCGACTCAAATTTTTCAGAGGACCATAACCAGAAACAACTAATTTTTTTAGGCCTAACTCATATGTTAACTCCAACTGCAATGGACATTTAGGAAATTAATTCCTCATCATGTAATCAATGTTTACATTAAAAGTGAAAGTACCGGTAATATAGTAGTCCCAATTTGTTATGCAATTTGATTTGTTGCTTGCAATTTCTCCTCTCAATTGTCAAAGGCCCTTTTGCATAATAATTTAAGGTTCTGTTTATGTACCCTAAACAATACCCTTTGCCCCAAATTCAAGGGTCAAAGGACACATTTACCCCCAACTTAAAAAAGAAATGGCATACTGTTCAAAAGATTCATTGTATAAAATGGCTTTAAAATTAGATGTACTATTTTACAGGAATCTGGTGCAGGTGAAGGGGGATATGCCAAAGATATCAGTGAAATGTCACAGGAATTTAGAGATGCACAGATAGCTTTGTATGCCAAACAATGTAAAGAAGTAGATATAGTGATAACAACGGCATTAGTTCCTGGTAAAAAGGCACCAATTCTTATAACCAAGGTTAGTTATCTATGTCATAAAAACACTATTATGCTAAAATTTGATGTGGGTGGGCGGGACTATTATAATCCAAAACAAGTTGAAAATGATTACATACTAGTGACAAGAACTGTGTTTCCTTTAGTACTTGAAACTACTGCAAAATGATTTAATTTTCTTGATTTATCTGCTCACAACAATTGTGGACAAGAAAACATAAACATGTACATGTAGTAATGCATGGCAAGAACATTTCAGGATTTAGGTTTGGTGAAGACATAATTATTGCTTTGATTTCACAAAATTTAAACAATGCTTAATTCTTCACTTAAAATTGACAGTATTCAGAATAGAATTTAATACATAACCAGCATACAAATACCAAAGCAACAAAATGAAAAGCAAGGCCAATATCAAAAAACTAGAATAAAAAAATATTTTAAAAGTAATACAACTTTATGGAGAAAACAAAATAATTTCAGACACAAGAATCAAACAGAACAAGACATCAAAGACACAGCACAGAGCACTAGTTTCGTTAACCCAATACAAGAACCACAAATTTTGTACTTGTATTGAGCATGTTGAGGTTCAATTTTCCATTATCATCATGATCATTATAAAGAAAAAATGTTTTTTGTCTACTATTAACATGATTAATGTCTGTTAACAGACGAATGCAGTTGAATTAATAGGCAAAAGTGTTCATACCATATGTTGTATAGGTGCTGTGTTAGCGATAGGCCAAAATTTCCTTTAGCCAAAGTGGCTAATTGGTGCAAATTATAATTTGCCACACTTAAGTTTTTGCCACAACAAAAAAGAACATTTTTGTTTAAAAGAATGCAAAAAATTAAATTTTGTCATAGTATATCCTCAACATCGTAGGGATGCCGTCAATTTCGTCAATTCTAGTCATACCTTCCAATTATTTGTGAGAGGAAGCCTATTGTAGAAACTGATTTCAACAGAAAAAAAGATTGATTGATTAGTAAGTAAGTAAGTAAAATTTATTTAAAGTCGGTGCATATATACAGTTAACAATAAAATAACATGAGCTCTGATGAGCTCTTTAACCGACTAATTATGTACAAAATTTACAATAAAACAAAATAGTTATTAAAATGACAATAGTATAACATTATTAGCTATTAGCTATTAAATTGATCTAATGGATTGATTCTTCAGTTCACCTGCGCTAGCCAGAGTAAATGAGGTCTGGCAGGTCTCACTCTAGGATTCAATGCGTGAAGTGGCAAAGTCACTTTGATGATAAGAATCATGCTCTCCTGTAACATATTTATTTAACTCTTTACCACTCACTAGCGTCTCTGGACGCCTCTAGGGTCACTTTGTCTTAAATGTTCGATATGGTCCTCCATACTTTACCGAATGTCATCAAACTTGGCTCATCAGAACGCTAGGACTCTGTTCTTGTCATTTTTAGCAGCAATGTAGAATTGCAGTCAGATTTGGAAAAATTGAACACTACCAATACCAAAAAGAATTTTTCAGAGACAAAAATCGGTCATTTTTCAAGGGGGTGGGCATGAAAGGAAGACTGGTTTTCCGTCACTGTGTAAGTAAGAACTGTTCTTTTAGTCTGAAAGTAATGTCACATAAGTGATCTCTGTGAACAAGACAAAGAAGACCGGTATGAATGCGGTTTGGGGTCACCAGAGGTCATTAAACTCGAAAATTGGAAAAATTGACATTTTCTGCAGATTTGGCTCTCCATAAACATTTATGTAGACCGGAAGTGTTATTGAATCGATTACCAGTTGCCATCAATAGAGGGACAAGACTCTTAAGTTTAGCATGCATCACTAATTCAGAAGATTTACTTCACTTCCGGTTGTCAAATTCTGATTTTAGAACGAAAAAATGCCAAAATTAGCACTTTTTTCAAAGGGGTGGGTGGTTTCCCTCCACCCACCCCCTCCACCCCTCCCCAATTTTCCTCCATAGGTATCTTTATCAGCATCCAGCTCATTTGCATATTATTAACATAAATTTGCAAACATTCGAAAACGGCATATTTTCACGAAAAGTTCTGAGTGGTAAAGGGTTAAACACACTCGCGATTGAATTTTCACTAGTATAAGACTTTTATTATTGCAAGAAGTCATCGCTGAGTTGAATCAGGTAAACAGAAAGTACGATAATAAAAAGAAAGATAGATGGAAACGGACATGAAAACCTCAACTGTACTACTTCAAAGTTATATATTCCGGAAAATGGATGTCCAAATACCCGTCATTGGTTTCAATTTAAGTTTTATTTTCATTTTCTGATCTGGTTATAAGAACGTTTTTTGGAAGGAAGTTTTCTATTCATAATCATATCATGATATCTCCGAGTACCGTATATTGATTTTTCTCGTTCGCCAAAGTGGAGATTAGACTGAGTTTTTTAATTGCCACATGGAACAATCATTCGCCCCTGGCGAGTGTGGTGACCTTTAGGGCTAATACAGAGGTGTTTGTAAATTTGTGTGGGCATCATAATCGTATCATGAACACAAGCCTCATACTCGGAGCATTTTATCTTGTGTTTATGAAAAGGTTGCCTTCTGCATGGATCAATATAAACAATCTCCCACTTGACCTGGCAAGTTGAACCTGTACAGGGCAAGTTTAATTTGATGCTTACTGGTCTGCTTATCAATTTGAAATTTTATTTATTTTATATTCTGAATGTGGAAGGGCAAGTAATATTTTTTGGTGACTAGTCTAATGGGCAAGTTGACTGTTCATTTCTAAATCAAACCTTGCCTCTCATTTGTCGTATTTCTCTGTTTGTATGCAAATAAAACCCAATCTTTAAACTTTTCCTTATTTTACAGGAAATGGTTGATGCCATGAAGCCAGGATCTGTAGTTGTAGATTTAGCCGCTGAAGCAGGTGGAAATATCGAGACAATTAAACCTGGGGAATTATATAAATACAATGATGTTACTCATATAGGTTTTACAGACTTTCCAGGCCGGCTTCCAACTCAATCCAGTACACTTTATGCAAACAACATTAGTAAATTTTTATTGTCTATAGGTATGTCATGATTCTATTTGCAGTTACACTTAAATTCAGCATTGTTGGTGAAATATTCATAATATTCAATGCTCAGGATGCAATTGCTTGATAATGGTCTAAAAGTGATAATGTGACACATAAATTGACATATAAATTTATATTTGTCAAATTTAAAGATTTCAAGATTTATTAAACAATGCTCGGACACAATTACGTTTGTGTTACATATATGTGCTTGCATTTAATACATAAGGATAAATGGATGATTAAAAGAAATAATAATACATGTAATATAAAAGGATTTGCCATGCAAAAATTCTTCGAAATACATTGAAAATAACATGTATGTGAAGAAAGTCGTAATCTTTACTTTCTTGAAGGAATATCAAACATTGCAAAGGAACACTGCAAGTCAAGAACATTTATATAGGGGAATGGATTTCATGTAAAATTTGGTTTATTGTATGGTACATGTATAATGGAGGCTGCAGTGAAGAAATGGCATTACCATTAACTAAATAGTTTACTCTTCACATTCTACAGATAAGTGCTATTACAACTCATATGTCTAAACAATTAAAAATTGTTCCTATAAATCTTCAAATATAATTTTTTTTTTTTTTTACAGGAGAAAAAGATCATTTTAATATTAATTTAGAAGATGAAGTAGTGAGAGGCTCTATTGTAGTACACAATGTAAGTTGTACAACACAAAATTTGTTTTGCTACAGTAAATTTTTTTACAGCCTTGCATCATTATGATGAAGCTGTTCTAGAATTTTGGTCAACAGTTCCTTGTCTTGTTTGTATATCAAAAGGAATGATATGGTAAGATTAGGAATGACAATATGTAAAAGTCAACAAAATATGACCAAATTTCAATCAAAAAATTTCCAATTCGTTGAATATACAAAATGTTTTTAATTAAATACTACACTGTGTTTTCCATTCCAGTAGGTGGTTAGAACAACCACCTTTATTTTCAAAACAATCACCTTTCATTTGAGGCAGGTGGTTGTTTTTACATTAGGTTTGAGATAATTTCAACTGATACAAATGCAAAAGCCTTGTAATTATGGAAAACAATCACCTTGTTGATGTTGAAAATGGAAAACGCTGCTACAGAACGTCAGACATCACTTCGAATCCAGCTTAAAATTAAAAAAAAAAACAATGCTTATACATAGTTTCTCATCTTGCAAGTTACTTACATATTGTAATGTCGTGGATGAAATATTGATAATTTTTAACAGGGCAAAGTGATGCCACCAGCACCACCACCCAAATTAGATGCTGTAGCACCCCCTCCACCAAAAGCTGTAGTGAAGGAAGTAGAACCACCAAACAAGTTCAAGACCACTATGAATGAAGCAGTGTTATATACTTTAGGTCTTGGTGGCATGGTTGGTTTAGGTTGTGTATCACCTAGTCCTGCCTTTGCAACCATGGTAACAACCTTTGGACTTTCATGCATTGTGGGTAAGTTGCTTTATACCAAGTTTTGTTTTTCCTCTCAGGCCTAAAAAAAATACCTGTGTTTCTGTTAACATGCCCTTCAAAATTAGGGTCGGTAGGTAGGCATATTTTTTATTTTTCGAAAACTTTTTACATAGACATAGAGAGTAGTTTCATGAATTTAACAGTGCTTCTTTAAAAATTGCCAAAAAACTTTAGGGTAGGCATTTTTAGCCCCAAAAATCTAGTGTTGGTCGGGTTACCGGAAACACAGATTTTTTTTTATTCTGCCTCAAGGAATTCAAAACTAAAGATTTAATCTGTAAAAGAGAGGAAAAAGAAAACTTTTATCATACCTTAGATAATGATATAGCTGCTTCTTCAGTTTAACTTACATCATGTATAAAGCAGTCCTCAATTTAGCCTAATAAAAAACCTACATGACCTAAAATTTGAGATTGGCTACCAAAACTCAAGTGTTAGTGGCCTACTTGCCTCTTAATTTTTGGAAAAAATACTTATTTTGTGTAAGCCTGGCCATCAATATTTACAATTGGCCTCAGAAATTCTTAGGATTGTGTCTAAATTGGCAAACTGGAATAAAATCCTACTTTTACATGTGAAAAGAGTAAAAATAACTTTAAAAAGTATGAAATGAGCATGGAACCCAAATACATTGTAAATATGCCAAAAATAATTTCAAAATGCTTCATAATAATGACATAAAATCTAAACACAGTTCTGCAAACAGAATACTGAAATTCTTAGGATTATCTCTGAAATTAAGGAAATCAGCCTATTTAGCTCATGCAACAGCAAGTATTTATTTTAGTTAATATAACATTCATGTATAGGCAAGTTATGTTACTTGAAAGCATTGTCATTAGGTAATTCTATATGGGTTAAGTGTACAAGAATAGCATTTAAAACTCTTGATTAAAATTTTGTCAGGTTTCAACCTGTTCACCATTATAAATATTCATAAAAAAATTCTAATTTAGGTTACCACACTGTATGGGGAGTCACCCCAGCTTTACATTCCCCACTGATGTCCGTCACCAATGCTATCTCTGGGACCACCGCTGTAGGAGGACTGTTACTGATGGGTGGAGGTTATCTCCCCTCTGATACTATCCACACGTTAGCAGCTTTAGCAGCTTTTATCTCATCAATTAATATTGGAGGTGGTTTTGTAGTCACACAGAGAATGTTGGACATGTTTAAACGACCAAGTAAGTGAAATACAGTGTATTATTATATAGACACACACAGGATGTATTTTAGCTACTTTTATTATCCTGTGATCACACGTTTTTGAGAAAACCAGAGGCAGTTTTTAATAGTCAATGGGTAACTTACACAGTTTGCATGTGTTATGTGCTATTTAAGTCCAATTCAAATTCTCAATGGGGAGTTAGACTGCAGTTACTGCAAGTTTGAAATGAACTTCCTTAACATCAAGGCCATTGAGGACCTGACAAAAATTAATGAAACTATGGAACTATCAGAACAGAAATTTCAAGCAAAAAAAATAAAACAAATTTAAAAAATATATATAAATAAAATACAAACAAAAATGTTGAGTATACAATTTTAAAATATTTCAAATTCCATAGGCCTGAATGGGGTAATCATTACAACAAGGTCACACAAATATAACAAATAAATGTTTTAAATTGCTATGCTTTTGTCACACAGCATTGGCAGCATTGCACTGGATACCTCAGATATCGATAATCGTAAGATTTTAAGTGTTCTTATTCAGCTTTGATTTTCAAACAAAACTTCTTTGAACATTATGTTTACGCATCAAAGCAACTGAACATTCTGTGAAAGTTTCATGAAATTCACCAGGTAGTCTAGGAGGAGTTGTCGCCACAAAGTTGTTTTTAGCTCTGCTCACGAAGTGAGGGGGGCTTATGTGATACCCCTAGCGTCTGCGTCCGGTTAGGAAGAATGGTGAAGGTCCATTCCTGCTTACTTACATGCCCCACATCAACCATATTGGTATGCCTGATGCATTTTGGGATGACGACTGGAATGCATGCTTTGGATGCTGTATATGACCTACATTTTACGCATGAGGGACTTGGTTAGGTAGAATGGTTAAAGTCCATTCCTGCTTACTGACATGGCCCACATCAAC